>JASANE010000700.1:0-62971 GCA_030248225.1 Trileptium ribeirensis
TACGAACATAAACGTATTAGGATTATTTATATGTCAATTATTCGTAGTCAACATGAAATTAGCTCAGCAGTCGTGCAACATTCTATGTCTACTAGGTAGGAGTATAAATGCTGTCACGTAAATATTTTGTAAAACCGGGAGTTTTCTATAAATTGACCATAAAATTACTTGATAATAGGTAACTCATGTGCAAAGTATGAAATCATTTTGTCATGGAAATAGCCACAGGATGCAACAATGTTTTCGCTGCTTCTCAGACCTTGATTATAAATTTACTGTCTTGCAAAAAACTCATGATTTGCTGTCATAACAAAATACTGTACATTTGATCACTAACGCAAACGTTCCACTATGTTTTGGACAAAAGACTGCTTTGAACATTTCTAAAGCACACTTGATCTTCAGTTGTGAAAGTGTAACATTTAAATTTTATTGTGTTTGGCATATGTATTATTAAGAGTGTATTAGGGAAGAGTATGACACTTCCTGCAATCACATATAAACCCGAGTTTGATGATACGGGCGTTTTCGATCTGACCCTCCCAGTTTCTGGGGAAGGTAGCTCGGACCCCCCCCCCCCAGTTTTTTTGGGGGGAGGGGGGTAGGTCGGACCCTTCAATTTCTGAACAGTAGGCATCTCGACGCCACCCAGAAACTGGGGATCAGGTCGAAAACTCCCGTTTCATCAAACACGGGTTTATATGTGAGTACAGGGAAGTGTCATACTCTTCCCTAATGTACTCTTGGTATTATCAATTTTGTCGGCTTAACTAATGAACGAAGAAAAGACATGTGCTAATAGTTGTGAATCAGCAATTGCCGTAGCCTGCTTCGAAGACAATCATTTAGATCTGAAATATAAACATACTATATATACGATAGTACTATCACGCAGAGCAATATTGCATGAGCCAGACGAATAACTGTCCGTGACAATTTCGCTTCTCTTCAATTAATTGAGTGGAAGTAGGATTCCTCAACCACGGAGTTTTCCGAGCGAAAATATTTTTATTAGATTCATGCTGGGATGTTTTATTATGTTGATATTTCCAAACCAACAATACAGCAAATTATCGGAGGCGGATCCACAAATTCATGATAGGGGTCGTTTTTTTGCTAATCTTTTTTTTTGTGATTTTTTCTGAAAATGCTTCCACTTAGATTTATAGTCACATCTTTAATTTTCTTCCGTGTATTTAACATTTATGTCGCATGCCTGCACCCTGACGGGATGGTGCAGCTGCCGGCCGTCCTAGTGATGTTTCCGCCAGTCCAAATAATAAAGCTTTTCAACAGTTAATCACTTCCGCTTTTTGATCGTACCTATACACGGCACCGCGTAAACATTAATTTCGATAAATGGATGGATAGATAAATATCGAAATTTATAGCTTTGGTTATGTCCGTGAAGTTGTCAGCTTATATGAATATGTCGACAAACGTCCGAAAACACCGTTTAACAGGTGTTACTCTCATTGAATGCCCGATTTTGTTAGCTGGCATCCGTCTAATAGAATCTATATCCTGATATTTCGGATGACATGTAATCATTTTAGAGTGAATATGAACACAGCGTCGGTCTGGGTTCTAGCGAATGAAATTGTATCGCTAGACGTTGGAAATAACTTGCTAAGTAAATTTTAGAAACTTTCATTTCCAAACAATTTCGCTATAAGTATTAAAGTCCGTTTATAGTAGTACTGTGATGTAATCGCTCATCAAACCTTGTTAAGTTGACTCTCTAGTTACCAGTATGTTTTTGGTTGGTTATATGTTGTTGTCATTGCTATTTTCGGTCGCATAGGTCAGCTTCTAAGTCCATACCGATTCCTGTATTGGCGTAGCATCATTCACTAATACTTGTTCCATGGTTCATTAGTTTCTGCTAACATAAACGCCTGTTAATCAATTGAAACATAACCTATATCAACTATATATCATACAGATTTTGTTCTATAACGCTTTGATTAAACTTTACCGGGCAATTATATTATAAGTTAATCTCGTTTTCATTAGTTTTTCATTCAATATAATTATTTACTGCACTCACTCACGAACTATTATTGTTGTAGGCTACTAGATGCTATTATTATTATTGTGCACGCAGAATCGCAGAAATTGCTAAATGCACTTTTAATCGCCTATATACATATACATTATATTTTTTTCTAGGTAATCTCCATTTCTATAACATTATTAACTACTGTAACTATAAATTGAGGAATTTCAAAATATTTTCAAACTTTTAGACATATGTAATTAGATTTATATTTTTTACAGGAATTAGATCCATCCTCTATATCTAACAACTTGTTAATAAATATCGGTTTAATTAAAAATAAACAAGAATTAACAGAAAATAGTTATGTAGTAGTATATTTTGTATTTGCGTAAGCCAAAATGAAGTTTGTTCATACGTTCATTTATATGACAATAATTTTCCTATTACTGCTTCACTCACTGCACTCAGCTAACAGCGAAATATTAGCATCATTACGTTTTTCGAAATGGAATATTGTAAACTCGTTTCAACAACACTGCAATTCAACCTGTCATAAATGTAAAGCGTGTGCTAAAACCGATACTGCCGAGCTTACACTTGCAACGATTGTTCAAGAAACCCGACCACCACGACGTCTTGCACAGGATAACGGCTATAATAGTGGAATCTCTTCAGCGGCTGGATCGTCAGGCCACACTGCCATGGAAGAACCTGCCAGAGAACACTATTGGAAATGGATACATTTGCCACGAAAAGGCGACGCATTACTCAGAGGAAGTCCGTCGTTTATCAATCCGCTTACGCTAAACGTTAAAGGTAAAGTCGTATATATTTTTACATTTGCCTCGAAAAGGCGATGCATTACTCAGAGGAAGCCCACCGTTTATCAATGCGCTTACCCTAATCGTTAAAGGTAAGAACTATCCATTTATATTTAATAGATTTATTATTATTTGTCTACTAGCTAACATTAGATTATTATAGTTGCAAAAGAAAGAGGTATGTTTATATAACACGATCTTTTTTAGTTCACCTGACAGAATGACACCCATCTGAAACCTATCACGGCATCATAAATTTTCATTTTAAGGCAATGCAGTTATTGCGGTGATTATAGCAATATATTAAGTTTAAGAATAAATTAACTTTGGTTGACCAAACAAATAATTGAAACGGAGCTAGCGTAGCTGATGGTATTTCCACAAATAGTGGTCAATGCTGCACAAACTGTTCTTTGTATGACTGTGTCACACATAACAAATAATGTTAATATGACAAAAGAATATGTCACATTTGTTTTATGAATTGAGATACTGACAAAATCAAATGACTTTACAGAAGCATACGATCTTATTCAACGTAAAAACTGATAGAATGGTGCGGTAAAATCGTTATGTGTGAAACAAAGCACAAATCATTTGTTAGCTCAGCTGAAGTAGTAGTTTCATTTTCATTTCTAAGTCCAATTATTTAAGTCTTAACGCTTAAGTCAAAGATATTTCTCATAAAAGCAAGACTGGTTTTGAAAACAAAATTCAACGTATACCACCTATACCATACTATACTATAAAATTTCTTTTGAAGTAAGACAATGACAAAAAGCCGAGAGGTTGATTTTTGTAAATCCTAAAGACTAATTCAAAATGATTCAGGGTTTTACCAGTTTGGAACATTTTAATTTTTCTTTTTGCCATGTTCCACTAATTCACTAGCTAGAACATTTCACTAACATCTAATATACAGCATCTAAACACCTTTCTTCCTTCTAGAAGATTTGGTAACTAGTTCTGTTCTATGTATAATGTCAATGATATGTGCCGTTCGTTCCACACTAAAACGCTATGTTGTTATTTTGATGCGAACAATTTGTTCCTGAGAAAACCTGATAACGTTATAGCAGAAACTCCAGATGTTCTTCATTCGTTCAGTGCATTGCTCCCGATAAAGCTAAGCCTTTGGAAAATTAGTAAACACTCTGCGAAATTTTCGGGAATACAAAAAAGCGAATAAAAATGCTCAAAACAAATTTTGAAATTCATACGCAAAACAGAAAGCAAAACTCTAATGTCGAGCGACCGATGCAGTCTCTTTAAGTATCTTAATGAGCACTGCTTCTTGAATTTTTAAATTGCTGCACTAAAACAGCTTCTTGTGAAACAGTTACTAATGATAGCAGTCGCAGCGAATTGCTCACATCTAACTTAGTAGTAGTAGTATAGTAGTATATCGTTTATTACCGGTCCTTGGATGTTGGAGCTCGAAGGGTTTCGCATGTTCTCCAAGGTCTTTTGCAATGTTTTCTCTGCTGATGACAGAAATATGCCATACTCATCCAGCAACCTCACACAAGATGAACCGTCGTCGTTTTAATTTTCCCCTTAAATGTTCGTACGGCATTCTGGCAATTGAAAAGCAAACGGATGATGTATTTTCTTCGTGAAACGAAAAACTCGAATTTTTTACTTGTCGCCTACATATTTGAACATTTGTTTATTAGTGGTGCCCTTCTAAATATTTGGCTTCACCCTGATATTACTGATATCCATAAAAAGCAGACCCGGGAGACCCATCAAATGACAGGCCTATTTGGCTAGGTGCAAACATGTGCAAGGTAGTGGAACGAATTATAAACGACTCGCTAAGATCATTTCTAAAATCACGATATTGTTTTATTTAACCAATGCGACACTAAACTTTATATGCGCCCAGCAATAATCCTCTTTTGTCATTCCCAAAAAATCGGTAATCGAAGTATCTTTTGGCGATCCTATATCCATCGTCAAACGATTGAAAAACATTTGCGTCACGAGTTTAAAAGCGTATAAATAATGTTACCGAACATTTTAATGAAATTGTTAAGTATATAGTTGTTGATCATAATTTTACAGTATTTTATTTTGAGACTTGTCATTCGGGAACATTAAAGCATCCGACCACAAATTTTGTTAGCGAACAAACATGCAGACTAGGTAGCGCATCGCGTGTCGACTGTTGTTCGTGAACATGAATAAGTTATGCGAGTGCGATATTTAATCCAATTTAATTAGAATAATGCAACACGTCCCTGTTCGCGAACAGACGACCCTGTTTCGTTGTTCGCCAACATGACTGCATTATGCGAGATTTAATTTGATTTAATCAGAATAATATCAAACGTAACTGTTCTCCAACAGAAGAGCGTGTTTTGTTGTTCGCTAACACTACGTTCTGCGTTAGTTACCAGGATGTAATTACTTAGCACATTCCTTTTAATATACTTTATCAACATAGTTTGCCCTAATGTTCTCGATCACACTATTTGAGAGTTCTGAACTTAAACGTAGGCATTTTATATCCAATTCTATTTTGCAAAAACATTGTGATTTTGTTGAAAGTTGTATTTGCTTTCGCGATGACGAATGTAATTGTTCGCGAACTAATTTGTGCAAGGATATAGCAGAGGTTCGCGAACATATCCGCTAACATCTTTACGAGCAAGCAAATGTGTTTTGTAACGTGAAACTGACTAGGTGGATGTACTTCAAGAACGTTGACTAGTGCAAAGATACATTTTCAAAGAGTTATTGAACCAAACGGCTACGTATTTAAAAACATGAATATTTAGCTCGACTACAAATTTGAATTTTGCAACATGAAATCGAAATTTGACTGAATAACTCTTTGAGTTCCGTTCGCAAAAAAATCGATGGCAAAACCGCAATTTGTTTCATAATAATGGATTGCGGTCCCCGATCGCTTTTTGCATAACATGATTGTGGCTGGGCGTATTTTAGGTTTCCGTGCGAACAACATGCATTTTATTAAAAAATCTACTGAAATTAAACTTCTCGAAACAGGACAAGACTAGGCAAAAGTTGTCGACTCCGGTATAGCTGTTGATGTACTATATATTGACTTTGCTAAGGCATTTGAACCAGTTTCTCATCCTATATTGCTCAAAAAGCTGCGCACTATTAACCTATCAAATTATCTATTTTGCGACGGATTAAAACTGTCGGTGCGTTCGACGTCCGGTTCTCTCCGGGGTGCTGCAAGGCAGTCTGTAGGGACCTACTTTGGTTTTATTGTTGTATCTATGGTAAATGTTAACTGTAAATTATTTGCTGACGATGTCAAATAATACGCAATTACGTTTTATCAAAAAATATTTGTATCTATGTCCAAAATTTATAAGCTGCGCTAAGCCGTATTGAAATCTAGTCAAGGGAGTAGTAACTTTAAATATCGGTTTCAAAATATCAAGTTTTGTATCTACGTTATACGAATCGAAGACATTGTTATTTTCTTGGCAACAAAATTATTTCATCTTGCAGCACTACAAAATACTTGTCGATCACCATATTGCAATAGACCCTCAGTGTTTCTAACGCAATGGGAACGAACCCCCTCCGCATCCCGTGGCACCTGCTATTCTCCCGGAACCTCGAACCGCAGCCACGTATGTGCATTATCCTTGCCCGCTATACTACAGCAGCTTTGTTACAAAATGTCTGACCATTACATGAACTATAATTCATAGCATTTATTATTAAATTATTGGGCTTATGTGCTACAAATTAATGTAGTATTTGCAGTAATTGCTTCATGCACGACATGTTGATTTGATGTATAACTACTTTTATAACCAACAAATGACGTATAGTTTTCGATTAAAATTTTGAAATACTTGTTTTATTTACATATGTTTTATGGAAAATTACAGTAAAATATTCGCAAAAATTTTTTAATGAAGCGCAATAGATGAATCACGATATTAAATTAACGGCATTGGCGTTTTAGCCAACGTAACGTTCAGAGGTTGACGAAAAAAGAATGCCTTCCAATTCTCTATATACTAAGCCTAAACTTTAAGGCTTAACGTAAAGGCGTGCTCACGCGTCAAACTTTTTGCTTTAAATTTTGAGATCAAAATTTGATCAAATTTTCATCAAAATTTAACCGTGATTTAAAAAAATTGTAATATTTTAATATTCGAGACCAAAATTTGAGCTTAAACTTTTTCAGATAACACATCTTGTCGATTATTGGTTACAGTGTGCATACGTTCAAACTTACAAAAAATGCGAAAAAGATGGATGCTTTTAAATTTTGATCAAAATTTGAGCCAGTTTTTTTCAAAATTTGAGTAAAAACTTTGAGTGTATGTACTCGCCTTGAGTTTTACACCTTATATAACCCCTAGCTTAAACTCCTTTTTTATAGCATGCCATACTCATATAGTTTGGTCTGATAGTGTTATTACATTGAAAGGGACAATTTTTACATTTTAATTCCATATTTGCAAACCGTAACGCATCTCCTCGATTTCATTATATATTTTAAAGGAAACTTTTCTACAACCATTCATACTAAACGTCAATCTTTCAAAACAAAATTGTAACGAAATTTTTGTGTTACCACAGACACTATATGAACTAATACTGCAAGTTATCTATTGTCTGTGATCTAGGCTACAGCCTTATTTTACACTGGGCTCAAAGTACTCATTATCTGGCTCAGAGATTTTTTTCTGAAAAACTTGATTATGTTTTTCGTTAATATTTTACGAAAAAGCTTTTTCGCTGTTTAAAAATTTTTTTAATACATTTCAGACATCAACAGCAAGGTACTAATTTGGCTTGAACTATCTGGCGGCTCACGCTATTCGAGCTGTGAATATTCTACCTCACACACAATTCCAATTGGTGCTGCATTGGGCAAACCGACACAAAGCTACAAAGTCAAAGGCGACTGCTATAGTCTCGATGTTGCAGTAACTGTACTATGTGCTCCATTTTACTATGGTGCCCGTTGTAGAAACCGTGGGAATGAACTTAATGCCCAAAATAGCTATGGTTTGACAACCAAAAATGTTCCAGGTTTGGTTTCCAAGCGGGAAGCTCAAAACTATTTTAATCTGTTTGTACTTACAGGTAAGCTGGTATAAATTGGTTTATTGTTTTATTTAATAACTGTTTCCATTGTAGCCTAAATGCTAGATAATCTCTCCACTGAAAACCAGTTTATTTAAGATCATGATTGGCTAAATAACTATGACTATAGCAATAGCAAAACTTACAATATGATATTCACATTCGGTTAAGGATCCTACCATAACTTTTTTAATATGTTATCATAACTTTTTGGATATGGCCGAAAATGGAGATAGTTTCATTACAAAATATCTAAAAATTTCTTTAAGTTATCAGCAACAATTTAATGAAATTTCAACACGTTTTTGTGAAACACTTTAAAATATATTCTGTAAACTTCTAAAATTTTTTGTGAATTTGGATTTATACGCAATTAAGACTAAGTGAGCCTGATTTGTGGCCGAGATTATTAAAATTAGTTACAAATTTGATGACTGATCCCGCCGATCGACTAAATCCGTTTTATATTTGGAACTTAAAACGTTTGGGTTAAGTTTTGTGCTGTCAAACAGGAGATAAAAAATTTCTTAAGTAGAAACCTAGTTAAATTTAGGCAATCTCAATGATAGTTTGACAGATAGAGCTGACAATTTCATTGAGGGTTGGAATATTATTTATATATATATTTAGTAGTAAGTTCTGCATCGAGAAGTATCGGTGCAAATGCGGTTAGTCTTTTTCAGTGACTATTTTTGAAGTTCCAACTTGAACTTTGTGAGGTCTTTTCAAAGGCTCAGAAATATACTGGCATTGTTCGTACAGGAAAGGTGGCATTCATTTTTAGGTCATAATAGATCCCTCTAAGATACTTTATTTCTTACCATAATAAGCAAAAAATACGAAAACTTTCGAATTTTCAATATTTGTAAACCAAAATTTTCAAAAAAAAATTAGTTTTTATTTTTAGTATTGTTTTACTAATATCTGAACTCATTGTTTGACATACTGGATAGATAACACAAAAATGTATCTGCTTTCGTACTATTTAGCAATTCCGAAAACCTATATATTCATTCTAGTCCCCAAGCCAGAACTAAGCTGAAAAAGCTAATATTTGACAATTTTTGTTGCTCAAATTTAGCATTTATTTACCACAGAATTCGTCTTGATGACCTAATGACATATCTAATGTAGGTTTCAAAAAATAACCAACGTTTTTACCCCTTATTCAAACCTTACACATATGTCCGTCGTTTAGCCCAACAAACTGGAGCTCACTTAGTCAGTTTTGAAAATTTCACTTTTTCTGGGTATATTTAGCTTACCTAACATTACTTTAAGCTGTTCTAGGTATTCTTAGTCTAACGTTGGGTTTATAACTCTAAAATTGTCATTCCAACATAAGGGCAATACATCAAAAGCTGCATCTCTCATATTTATACATCAGTACTAGTGTTCAAGTCATACATAATCTGATAGAGATAATCTGTCTCTCACTGAATCAATTGTGAACGCAACTTATTATCTGGAATTTTACAAAAAAAAAGAAATATGACAAAGATGATGCTAGTTAAATAGTGATTATCGATGTAGAACATTCGTCAAACACCATAACGTTGTATCATGCAAAATAACGTCATAATATACGTCATAATATCATCAAACAAAATACGTTTTCTAGCTAGAAAGACTCGATAAATTGTCGCAGTGAATATAATATATTTATGAATCTTCAATCTTTATTGCAATGAACTACACAGCTGTTTATATATAATTCGGATTTGTTGTTTTTGAATCAAATGGTTTTTGCGTCCACTGTTGTTTCCCTGGTCAATCTATTAATCGTTGTTTTTATTCGGAACAAATTTCACGGCACATGCATTAGTTGAAGGAAAAAAGCATCACAAGTAGAAACTCCAAAAATGACAACCATACACTTTGTATTTGAACACGTTATATATGTCGGTTTGTCAGCATTCTACCTTACATTTTTAACCCCTTCACACGCACATATCATTTTAATCAGCTGTTTTTAATGACACTTGCTGTCACATCGTCAGGATCAACAGACATTTCAGACAAATTCTCTTCCCTTTTTTTCCATTTCGCACACTTCTTCCTATACCCATTAATTTTACGCTTGACGGTGTCAATATATTTTAAGTAGCGAAAACCTTAACTTTTGAAGACAGAACGTTGGAAATTCATTGGGCGTACTACAATAATAAAATTTTTTATGCACACATCATTTTAATCAGCTGTTTTTAATGACATTTGCTGTCACATCGTCAGGATCAACAGACATTTGAGACAAATTCTCTTCCCTTTCTTTTCCATTTCGTATACTTCTTCCTACACCTGTTAATTTTACGCTTGACGGTGTCAATATATTTAAGTAGCGAAAACCTTAACTTTTGAAGACAGAACGTTGAACATTCATTTTGTGTAGGACAATAATGAAATTTTTTATGCACACATCATTTTAATCAGCTGTTTTTAATGACACTTGCTGTCACATCGTCAGGATCAACAGACATTTGAGACAAATTCTCTTCCTTTTCATTTTGATTTCGCGCACTTCTTCCTATAGCCATTAAATTTTACGCTTGACGGTGTCAACATATTTTAAGTAGCGAAAACCTTAACGTTTGAAGACAGAACGTTGGACATTCATTTTATGTACTCTACATTAATGAAAACTGTGATGTAAATACAGTGCTGTCATCGACAGCTTTCTTTATAGCTTCTGCATTAATGAGGTTTACAGTAGACATCCTGAAATGTGTTGGTATATGAGTAGTCACTCGATTTAATATTAAATACATTTTAAATGAGGACAATTAGGGCATTACGAGCGGGGTCAGTCCTTCACAGTGATGCTAAAACGTTTTTAAATCTCGGGCCCCAATAGCAATATTGTGGAAGGAAGCCCACTGGGTAGATCTACCAACGGCAAGGGCGGCACAAGAAGTGGTTATGGGGGCGGTTAACGTGAAAAAATTAACTGATGGAGTTATAAAAATGACGGTAAACTGCCGGTCGCTTCCAACTTGTTACCGGACCCCTCCACTTTGCAAGAGCTTGCAGCACCTCTGACCAAAATTAAAATCAGGAGGTATTGGTCGCTATGACCCATATCATGACAACACCTTGCCCCACTTTCACGGACGAAAAAACCTAAAAATATAAAAATAAAACACAACCAAATTTATGCTATCCTAACAGCTATGCTTAAATCCTAATAGCTAGTGTTGTTGCTCAGTGCAGGCGTTAGGACTCCCATACGTCGACCGGGCGCCTCACATTTGCTTAATTTTTAATCACATCGATGAGACGAGCAGTTGATTTTTTGTCAAGAAAAAATAAGTGAAGTTGAATTTTAGCTAATTTTCTCATATCTGCTATAATTTTCTGCAATTTTAGTCTATTTGTGTCAATTTTTATCGAATTTTCTTCAATATTGAGCCAAACCTTCCCATTCTCGGCGCACCTTCTGTGCGCCATCTTCGTAAAGGGGGAGGGCTGCGGAGCCTTAGGGGCCTCTCACGTCAATGTTCGGAATGAGCTCTCTTACAATTTAACGCTAGCCCTGGCTTTGCTAATATCCGATTGTGTAGGTGCTACATAGATAGCAATTGTATTGCATAAAATATTTCGAACCCGAATTATAATTAGGTTATTGTGCAATGTTTCACAAACTCTACCGACAGCCATCATTTAGACTAGGATTGTATTATTACCAGCAGCGTACGCAGGTCAATCAACTATCAAAGAGCTGCTGCACAGTTCCTTAAAGAACAACAACTCACTTACAAACACCACAGGACATATATAGACAACAGGACTCTAACCATTAGGCGTACAATAAGAATGGGTGCTACTACCCCGGTAGCCGAGTAATGCGTTGGGTACCCGAATATCGCAATCTCGGAAATGACGGGGTTCTGTGTATGATGACACAGCCAGAAATGAGGAGGGGTCCGGCCGAAAACGCTCGTGTTATCCAACACGGGTTTACATTACAGTGCAGGAAAGTGTCATGTCACAGTCTTGCTTACACGATAAATAAAGTAGCGATAATCTAGAATGTTCAATATATTATAGAGAGATATGGTTCAGAATGCGGCAGTCCACGTCCTTGGAGTTTCGTAGATCAACTAGTATTATGTATATTTGAGAAAATTTTTATTGTTCACAAATTTTAGGCATTGTTCTATGCCTCACAATTGTATCCATTATTTGCTTTGCAATTGGCCATCTATGCATGCGCATATATCAACGTTGTGAAACGAAGAAAAATGGTGCGAATAAAGGATCAAACAGTAAAGGATCATCAAAATCCAAAAAAGCAAGCGGCAAATATGCTATTGATTCCAAGGCAGCAACGCACCGTAAACCTCAGGATTTGTGCGACGGTCGCTCGTCAGGCCCATTCGACTTAGAAAACGGAGGCTTTACAAACAACGGTATTCACACAAAGCTTCTCGACACTGACTCAAACCGAGGAGCGGTGGAAATTGCACCACCTATTTTGTCATCAACAAAGGGCTCTATCCCGTTGGCTAGTGTTCCTCCACATATGGCGACGATTGAAGACTACAACGACGAGTCGATGAGTGCAAATTGTGGAAGCATTCCAGGGACTGGAACGCTGGATCGTAAACAGAGGCCGTCGAATAACAACAGCAACGTCCTTATTGTTGATCAGGGACAGGAACATTTTGTGCCATCCTCTGATAAAAGCAGTATCATCGTCGACAGCAGCACTTGCCCGACAGTAAATGTTGGAATTAATGGCAATCATGACAGCGATGCTACGTCTCATCTTAATTCGCCGCAGAAGCTGAGCAACTATAGCTACACAGGGTACTACTGACATACAATACAGTTTGAATATCATTTGGAATAATTATAATTGTGGGAATGCTCGTTGTGATTGGTGTCTTGTTTTATCCAGTTGGACTAAATAACTCCATGAGTGTTGAGTGTTTCTATACAAGATAACTGATCATTTTTAGTCCATTGTCTTAGTTTAAAAGTATTTACTGTTGTCTGTTTAACCTAACCTAGGTGCACGCAAACATTAATTCATCGATAAACCTATGATACTTTGTCAGCTTTACAGCAAGAGGTAACGTGGGCATGACATAGCTTAATCGTATATGTCTTGGCAATGGTTATCGATGATTATCATTCACGCACGGATAGCATTTAGCAAACGACAGATAGCAAAATGTCGTTTGTAATTACTACTGAATAAATTTAGCCAGTGTTTACGAAAGATAGGTTATCTTATTGCCTAGCTGCGATATACAGTACTTAAATATAATTTATATTGCAACATCTATAACTCAAAGACGGATAGACGAAAGTTCCTTATTATTTACCGTTGGACGTGATAATAGCGCGGGAGTTCTATACATCGAAAATCATTTACCTGCGCCTGCTTATGTTGTCTAATAGAGGTTGAACAACACTAAGGTATTCTAGGTTTAAATCAGTTCGGATTGTTAAGTTATCATCTGTAACATTGGAAGAGGTTAAATTTGTTTGTTCAGGTATTCAAAGTGATGATAGCATAAATCATTATATAGTGATACTATATTTATAGTGATACTTGTATTGATCAAGAACAGCATGATGAAAAGGGAAAAGCGGAGAAGATTTGCCAAACTTAGTCGTAAGTAAGTATTAATGAAATAACCACATAACTCTTTCAGAAGGCAATAATAAAATCAAAACCGCCGAGTTTAGACCAGTGCGGTGCATATAATCTTGTAGCTGCTTATAACATTGGTTTGTTTGCACAATTTGGTTGAAATTTTGTTAAAGTATGTTTAGTTTACAGAAAGCATACAAAATATATAACTATCACTATAGCATCACCTCCACCAATAAAAAACTGCCTATAGCTCTGCTTTTGATTCAATTTTGCTGTTATTTTTATTGCTAAGAAATGGTTGGTGTGATTTAGGATAAATATTTCTTATATGATAATGATATCGTGCAATACATAACCTGTTGAACTTATGCGAGATTCCTCTTTTTTGAAAAAAGTGGGTAAAACCTGCATTGTAAATAGCCAACTTTGCTCTTATTATGTCTAAACTCGTTAAGAGATCGACCTAATTGACGCAGTCTACAATAGGGCTACTCAATACTTCTCGACTTAATATTTTAGTCGCATAAGTTGAAAGTTTGATATATTGCAATATTGGGATAAAATATTGAATTTTGTCATATCGTTTATCATTAGATGCATAATGCAAGTATTGATCTTACTAATCTCACTTTAAATACACGAGTATAACAGAAATATAAAAATTGCATGAGGTTGATAACCCAACGGTCTCAGCCCAGCATATAGTTAATATTATTGTTTGCTTATAGTCAGAGGTGCATTAGCATATTCAAAATGAGAGGAACCATTAGAACAAGTTATAATATGCAAAACAATGCATTTAATGTCAATTAGTTCCTAAAAATTCATTCAAAAGCAAAATGACCAAATCCGATCCGTTGCTGCTCTTCTTGTTATGTTCATTTCAACTTGTAAATGGGCCAGAAGATTGAATGGTCTTAATCACTTAAATAGCCCTGACATATTTGAAATTATGGAGAGAATTTCACAAATTAAACAATACTAGTGCTATTTGGGTTGTAAAATTGCTTTTATTGCGCATCCCTCCGACTTACAGTTTAAAACAAGGTAACACATTTTCGAGAAAACTTCATAAAACAAAAACAAGTTACAAACTTAATATTTACAAAACCTTCGGCATCTATGATGTTTGCGTACATACTGTGTTTTACTCTTTCCATGTCTTCAGTATTTTGATTGTATATATGTCTTTGGAACTATTGTAGTATAACTATTATTAACTATTGTAGGTAACTATTATTTAGTTCTAATTAGTTATTATAAGAGTTGATGAATTTTTACTGAAGAGTATGACACTTTCAGCACATCAACCAAAGAAGATTGGCGCGGTGCGTTTCGCCTGTCCACCCTGCGTTTCATGGTGGAAAATCTGTTACTGTTTTTCGAAGGAACATTTGTCCCGCCATAAAACGCAGGGGGCCAGGTGAACTGCCGCTCCATGAATTTCAGATGGTGAAAGCGGGAAGCGCACCGCGACATGCCTAAACGCTTAATACGTATAAGCTGAAAAGTGTCATACTCTTCAGTAAAAAATCATCAATCCTTGCTTATCGATATTGATAGATCTTAGCGTCTAGGTTCAATATAAATTTGTGTTTTACCTATCGAAATTTATCTATAGGGCAAGCCATATGTTAGACCGAAGCTTATTTGGTCAGAGATATGCTTGGTACACAATTATGGTTTTCGGCCACATTTCTCAAAACATTTATTAGATACTATTGTTTGTGACGGAATCAGATGTCTGGGACACTATTTGCTTAATCACTTGGGTAAAATTTTTAAAACAATTATTAGGTAACGGTTCAAATTTCCACAATTTATTGAGCCTTTCGAGTTAGAATATGACGAAATGAATACATTGTATTTTGGTGTAAAGCACAATTAACACACTTTTATAACTTTGTCAAATAAGATAGCCAGGGCAGTAAGCAGCATAGTATTTACCCAAATAGATTTATATTCTAAAATGCGGACAGTGTTTCACGGAAAGCATGGCATTATCAATATTATTTGAAAGCATGCTATTATGATATATTTAGCGCTTCAAAGAGTTCAAATTAGTATCAAGTTTATTTTCTTACTGCTGATTGATTTATTTTATATTTATATATTTATTCAGTCAGAGCGAGGGACTCCATGGGACCACAGCTTCTTGATCCATCTTTACCCGAAGTTCTAGGAGAGTGTAGTCTTCGGTGTGCCACAGACACTGTGCAATTTTTTGGAAATAAACTGTGACAGCAAAATATTGAGAAATCTAACAAATTTTACTCAACAGCGGTTTATTCCATTTTAAACGACTGTTTTGTTTATCAAGTTTATGGTGTATTGAACATGAGTGGAAAAATTCAGAATATTTGGGGGTTTACCAGATACTCCATAGCCATCTGAACTCGATTCAACAGGATGACCATCATCAGATACATTGGTAGGCATACTATGAACTCGGCCTGGCTGCTGAATTAAGCTAACTAGATACGTTGGTCAAACATGTTGATATCCTCTGGATTTGCAGATTTGGAAGTCGGTATATAAAAGGTCACACGCCCGTGGCACCAAGACCTTAAGCTTTCCTATCCTTAGTTTGTATAATAGTTATTATAATACTGTGCACAGCCGCTAAGCCTATATATCGCAGACGCTAATGCGGCGTTTACCTTGTGTGGGACCCCCATGTGGAAGTTTTGTCCCCAATGGTCTTGACCACACCATCCAACGGTATATGATGTATACCTACAGTATGTTATGAAATAGATGGTGTATCAGACACCATAAACTTAACTATAGTATCTAAATCTACCGATCGTTTATTACTGACAGTGTCAACGACACCATCCGCAAACACAATACTCTACACTATATTATTATCGACAGTACACTAAGTACGTATACCATCTTGAAATACCGTCAGAAATCTAAGACACTATATAATGGATGGTGGCAGAGACAATCCGGCGGGATAACACTTCTACATGAGGTATCCTTTATAATGTAAACGCTGCATATATCAGAATAAAATCGTTTTATATTATTTACCAAGATCTCACGGAAAATATATACAATGTCAGTACCCAACTGGAGAACGATACTTATGGTGGAATGCGAAATAATTATATAAACCTGAGAATGAGTCGATATTTGAACCATGTCATCACTCATCAAATCTCCTGCAAAAGGTTGTGTGTCGGTATCACCCACCGTATCGAGTCATCCAGTCAATAATACCACAAATTAAAAGCGTTCTGATTTAGATTAATGAAACAGGTATGAAAATACGAAAGAACGCCAGTCGTATTTTTTAAAGTCCCGCTTATTTGGGTAATCAGTTCCTAATTTCATTGTTAGATAAATATTAGTCCATCTATGTCGCAAAAAGAAACAGTGTAATTTTACAGCCGGAATCTGGTTGTATTTACACAACACTAGTAAAAAAAATAATAACTTAAATAGAAAAACTTCTTAAACTTAAATGTTTAAAAGACTTCAAAACACTTTACTTGATCAGTAACCGGAACTCTCGAAACACATTTGCGGGGTATTTGAAATACTATATTCAACCTAATACTATGTAATATCCAAAAATAACCGAACATCATCTAAATCACCACAGTTAACCTCATCAAATACGCGACCTGTAATTAAATATTTATATCTTTGACCCATCTTATGATTGGGTTTACAATTGCACGTCCTTTTTGAAGGGCAGTCGTTTCATGGATGGTGTATTGGTATCGGTATATCTGACAAAATAGAAATACTTATAATAAAATAGCAAGAAAGAAAGTATTTAAAACTTTCGAATAAATTCAGTGTTTACTATAAACAGCTTGTTGTCAGAAGATGTTGGGCTCAATTAAGATTTAAGATTACTATATCTCGTTTAAAGTGTTCGTTTTCTGAGGAGAGACAGGGCCATACGAAACAAGGCGAATAATGAGACCATCTAGTCAAACAGTAAAATTTTCCGAAGGCGCTTCTGAATAAAGTACCAGGCCAGCTATTTGTTTATGATTTTGAAGCCCTGACACTGAGCACCTGTATATTTACTAAACCAGGTTGTGATCACAATAAAAGGTGGCAAGGTTTGATTATTGATCACTGTAATGACAATCATCACTCATAAGTTATTTGCACTATAAGCGATAAAAGTGTCACACTTGCCGAAGTAGGAATAACACAAATGCTGTCGTCTACAAAAGATCGTAACATTTCCAAAAGTAGGTTATTCACATTAAAAATTTTCGTATGTAATTTAATGCTAACATTTAGTACCGTCGTACTTGGAGATCAAGTGTCATTATACTGGTTTGTTCACCTTTTTGGGATACTCTAAGAAAACAGAAAACAACGACTCCGATAAGCAGGCCATATTATTATAACGAAGACATATTTCTTTTGGATCATCAAACAAACCTTGTATGTGCTGAAGATGTCGAACCTCTAAATTTTTACAGTTTCTGTAGATATATAAAATTAGTTAATTATGTATATGACTCCTAACAATGTCGTTTTTGTGAAAATTTTGCCTGTTTGGTTTCCGAGAGGATATATAATACAAAAGCATTCCACCGTATTTTAATTTTGAAGTATAATGAAAACTTGTATATTGCGAAACGTTACGTTAACTTAGTTAGTCATGTATAGTGCATATGTTATAGTCTCGGTTTGTTTGGCCAGGATTCTTAAACGCTGGTGTGTTACATTTTTGTATAAAATGTTCTTTATGATTGATGATTGTGTGATGCGTATGTTTACTTAATCAGTAAATGAATGCTTTGTTGTCTTTGGAACCGCGATTTATACTGGTATCTCAGCACAAAATTTAAGAAAACACCTCAAAGCCGAACGAAAATTGTAAAGTTTTCCAAAAACACAAAATATTTATTAAAATATTATTGGTTAGCTATAAGTAATATTTTCTCCAAGTTCAATCGACGCTAGCAGTGTTATAATGTAGTTCCGAATAGATCATGTTTACAGTTAAAAGCTAACACATATATTTGCTTAGTACTATCTCAGTTTCTTACTTCGCAACGTTAAATTTACTGAAGCCTTAAGTGTGACCAACCAGTTAAGTGAGTTTTATGCTGTAATGATATTTATTGCAAATATTTGTAAACAAATAACCAAAAAATAAATTCAAATCCTTTTCAGCAGTTACATTAACTGCGTTATTGCTTGGAGCTTGATTTTTTTGGTACTTCTAGCATTTTCAATGCGCTCATTCTGTATTCAATAATCTTTCGAGGCATAGGATTCATCGGATTTCAGCGGTATACATCAAAAATGATAAGCCATCCCCCATGTGTATTTTCTACAATGTTCATAAGACTGTTCGGATAGAACCTATATATTTTTGGTGAGAGCCTTGAACGTTTTAGTCACAACACTATTTAGGAGATGTCGTTCGCTTTAATAAGGTAGAACAATAACGCACGTACAAACACACGCACCACGATAAACTTAGTTAACGCATCCCGTAGCAACGTACATTGTTACACACGTGTGACCTATAGGGGAACGGAATACACTGTTGAATGTTATTATAAATATTTCTTGTGCAGTATGTCCATCTGTGCTATCGGACTGGTCCTAACGTCTTACTTAGCGCAATTATCAAAAACGAGCAAAATCAGAAAGACCCGAAAAATCGTACAAAATAAAGCATCATTTTAAGGGCGGGAGTTTTCGCGATTAATGGAAACACCCTTGGTAAGCCTTGTAATGAAGCTATCAATTTTTCCAGCTTCTTCGTTGTACGCTTCCAATATAAATATCACAATTCTCTGACCTGGATCATTTGCTTTTCAACAAAATTATACCTCCAGCGAATTTACAAATTTCGGTGGTCTGTCTGCTTGTCTAAAATTAACGAATGAATTTCAATGTTCCAGTATTTCACTGTCTGACTTGAAGCTACTTTATGATTTTATCCAATGCTGCTTCAAGCTGTAACTGTTCTGATGTGTCGTAAATATTTTTACGCTGACAATAGAATCAAATGGTACAGCACACCCAAAAGAATCACAATAGGTAATTTAAACGTTGTGGCGTGCTCCAATAAAGCGGACATTTAAACAAATGACCAATCAAATAGTTGAAGCGCCAAGCTTTGTCAACATAGCACATTAAAGACGGGATATGGTAAAATATATTAAGCAGTTATTTACTCAAATATTGCTTCAAATTCCAATAATCTGTATAACACTTAGCTTATTGCGGCACCGTTTTTTTGACACAATGTTATAAATTTCACTGGCAAAATAATCAAAGTATGCTTTCGGTGGTTAATCCAGCTGTTGTAAACAACGCGAATCTTTAGAAATATACTTATGATTTTGCAAAACTCCACGAAGTTTATCAATAAACAGTTGTATATTCTAAAATTTATTGTCATTTACTCAACTAAGTGCTTTGAAACAAACCTATTTTCTCTACTAGATAATCTCTTTAAAATTGTAAGTATTTTAGACTTCTAAAGGCAAATTGAAATTCTATAATCAGCGGAAATTTTCCAAACCATTGTTCTATTTCTGTCAAATATTATTATTGCAATGATTCCCTGATCCTCGTCACCGCTGGTGATGGGTCGTACATATGTGCGAATTGGAATAGTTCATGAGACTATTGAACATTGTCAAATAAAACATTGGATATTGTTATTGTCCCGGTAGCGGCTGAATGTTGAAGCCGTGCTTGAAAAGCCATGCTTTCCTCCACCAACACATGGGTTTATGCACGTACTTACATATAGGGCGTCCGTATTTTCGAGATTATGTACTCCTGTGCCACTGAGTCAGAATTGATATACCAAAGCAAAATTAAACAACTGGTCCTATTAATACACGAATAAGGGTTGCGACCCAAGAACAGGTTGAGATTCTCACCTAAATTGTGTCAGTAAAGGTACAATTTATTCTGGTATATGTATAATCTATGGGTTCTCATTCGATATGATATGCGTTTTTTGTCATTTGACAATCAGCACTTCCGATATCTTACATGGTTTTTTAATTTTACTGCTTTACCTAAAATAACCAAAAACATGAGATCTCCGCAGAAAAAAGAAAACAATTTAAAGACTTAAAACTTTCAATCTCACTAGAACACATGAAGTTCAGGCTAAAGCCTCATCGACACCGATCCGAACTTTCTGCTGTTAAGCTGCTACTATAACAAATTAATTTTTTATACTAATATAATTTCTTGTTCAAATGACACTAAGTACAACATACTATCGACGGTAGTTGTTAATAAAAATATTTGCTATGTCAGCGGAAAACATCAAAAAATAATTCAGCATCAATTGCTGAGTGTTCAATTGCTGAGCCTCTCAGCCTCCGATAGTTTTGGCCATAACTTAGGATCCCGGTTAACGGATGCCGCTAAAAATATCACCATTCGATTCAGGTCAAGGCGCATCGAATGGTGGATAAAATCCAATTTTTAAGAAAAAAGTTTTTGGGTTTCAAAGGGGGGACCCTTGGGACCCGAAAAAATCGAAAATTTTAAATATTCAATTTTTGGTTGAAATGATCAGGGTAGGTCTCGAGGGTCACAAAAATATCAAAATTTCCAGAATCTGACCATTTTTGGGCAAACGCGGGCTGGGGGAATAATGAAACAGAACCCACAATCTACTATTTTACATCTCAAAATCAAGACAATAAACGTATTTTCAAAAATTTCAGCAAATTAAATTAGTAAATTATTAGCTTATTTGTTCGTGTTCTGATGTATACTTTATTTGGCAACATATAATTTATAAACAACATAAGCGATTATATATAAGCATGAAAAATGAAACTAACATTTATTATTATAATTGCTGTCAAATTTATGTGAAAACCGAAACAAAGATTTAGACAACTATTAACAATGCATTATGTACAAAGGCAAATTTCATCCCCAAAAGTTTCCTTATCGTGTCCCAGGATCAATGTTCTCAGGAGAAACCAGTACTAAACTCAAAGTTGATTATCAGCGAAAAAAGACGAGCAATTACCTTCGTTAGCCATTTGATGCGCAACAGGAGCAACGATATCCGTCCTCCAATGCGATACATTATTATATATTTTTGCTTAGCTTGTTGCGTGTCGTACCGTTGTATGTATTGTGGTCGTTCACGTTTCCATAATCTACAGAGATTCGAAAAACATTGCCTTAAATAGCTTAGTGTTGTTTAGGCATGGCTTTTCTACCCAATCCGACGCTGCGAAATTTTTTTGAAGTAAATACGAAATTATATATATAACATTTAATTCATGCAAGAAAAAATTAAAACCACGGAAAAACAAAACTAAAAGCTGAATATGTTAAAAATAAAAATCACATCATGGCGTTTCTTGATATGGCAGCGCCAACATTTGTACTGCCCAGCGATGATAGAGATTATAATAAGTTAATGTATTCTCAAGTGAAAAACACATAATACATTGGCAAACAGTTGGTAATAGTTAAAACTCACAAACCTCAACCAGCATAAACTCTTCTAGCCTGTTTTCGACTGAAACTGTCCAACAGTGTTGGCTTGAATTAATGAATAGTTGTAGTGTACCCAGCGTTTAAGAACAATCTGTTTTCGACTGAAACTGGCCAACAGTGTTGGCTTGAATTAATGAATAGTTGTAGTGTACCCAGCGTTTAAGAACAATCTGTTTTCGACTGAAACTGTCCAACAGTGTTGGCTTGAATTAATGAATAGTTGTAGTGTACCCAGCGTTTAAGAACAATCTGTTTTCGACTGAAACTGTCCAACAGTGTTGGCTTGAATTAATGAATAGTTGTAGTGTACCCAGCGTTTAAGAACAATCTGTTTTCGACTGAAACTGGCCAACAGTGGTGGCCTGAATTAATAGATAGTTGTATTGAACACAGCGTTGAAGAACAGCCTGTTTTCTACTGAAACTGGCCAACAGTGATGGCCTGAATTAATGCATAGTTGTAGTGTACCCAGAGTTTAAGAACATCCTGTTTTCGACTGAAACTGGCCAACAGTGATGGCCTGAATTAATGGATAGTTGTAGTGTACCCAGCGTTTAAGAACAGCCTGTTTTCGACTGAAACTGGCCAACAGTGATGGCCTGAATTAATGGATAGTTGTAGTGTACCCAGCGGTTAAGAACACCCGTTTTCGACTGAAACTGGCCAACAGTGATGGCCTGAATTAATGGATAGTTGTAGTGTACCCAGCGTTTAAGAACAACTAAGATTATTTATACTTACGGCATTAGTTTCATTCCGGAGTATCTCTGGAAATAATAAATTTATGGCTCGTATTACACTGTTAAATGACGGTATACCGTAGAGTGTATATCCTGATGTATTGCATGGATTAAATTCACTCCGGACCTATGTTGCTGCTGCTTTTTTCGTAAGGCGTATACCTATATTTACACGCGATCGCAAACGTCATGTGGAAGTCTTGTATGTAATATATCTTGTGATAACAAAATGCAAAGCTTCACTACTTTAATACTTCTCAAAGTTTATCTACTACGGCCTGGGGCCATTACACAAATTGTACACCCGGCTGTGCTGTATACCAGTTCAACGTCGTGCGCTCGTATTCGTTCCAACTCGTCATTACAGTTATAAGTATCAATCCTTAGCTGAACGGCAAGCTGATTCCTATAACTAATTTCGTATTTAACAAGTCTTGTTACAGCACAATGCTAAACTGCACTACTTCGAATACTTCTCAAAGTTTATCTACTACGGCCTGGGGCCACTACACAAATTTGTACAGCCGGCTGTGCTGTACACCAGTTCAACGTCGTGCGCTCGTATTCGTTCCAACTCGCCCCTACAGTTATAAGTGTCAATCCTTAACTAAACGGCAAGCTGATTCCTACTATTAATATATTAACATAGATTTCTGACAAACCAAAGTTCAATCAACTAGTTTATTACACTCAGCGGCATTCGAACAGTTTTCGTTTGGTACCAAACCTTTTCCAACGTGCGTACTGTGCCGCTTCAATGATCCACTGAGACAAATAATGCTGTCCTCACTAAGCGAAGCAATGTCATCATAATCTTCGATGTTCATTGCTACACGAGGTTTTGCGTTTGCTGAAGAGATGAGTGTTTTTGGCTTGGCGACAGTGGAATTTGAAGAAGTGTAATGTTGCGGACACGCCACGCTATCGGCATCCTGATTGTGATCTTTGATTTGGCTAGTATCTTTGGATTTAATGCTTGGTATTTTGTCACCGACTATATCAGTCTCGGTAACACTTACACTTTTTACATGGTTTTCAGACGATTCAGTTGCAATATCTTGACTATAATGAAGCGGTTTCGAATCCAGAAGTACTGCTTGACCACTAATTTCGATATTGCTTATCCATTTTTGGCGCCGCGTTCTACGGCCGAAACAACGCTGGTGTAGCCGCGTACACCAGTAGCCCAATGAGAATAAAATAACCGAGGCCACTGTCAAACACAGCGCTAGTCCTGAAAATAGTTGTATATAAAACAAGGTACTGTGTTTCGCCAAATAACATAAACTGAACAAATTTGAGAATAATGAACAAATTGAATTAGCAATTTAATTACTGAAAGCGCATAAAGAAGCATTGTTTCCGTCGGAATGATATGTAGCTCTAAGTCAAAGATGAAAAGATATCTAGTTCTCTAGACACATATCAATGCGTGAACTAGCGTGCAATTTTATAGTATATTGTAGTCTATAAAGTAATTATTGGAAATCTATGATTCGAAATTATATTTTGTGCAAATAATATTCCATGACATGACAGTAAATTATATAATATCTTGTGAAAAAAATGTCCGTTTTCATCAAAATAATTTTTTCTAATTTTGCGTTTGCAAAGTTTTATGCATTTCTTGCATTTATTTAGATATAGATCACAAACATATTGATGATTTGACTGGACATTTCTAATTGAAACCGACTGCTGCAAAATTCATAGAATATATTTAAATTTTATAAACCAATACTGATGAAAACGTAGGCAAACTTTTTTCATAAAAAAAATTTCACATGACAAACCATAA
Organism: Trileptium ribeirensis; assembly: GCA_030248225.1. Classification (NCBI taxonomy): domain Eukaryota; kingdom Metazoa; phylum Nematoda; class Enoplea; order Enoplida; family Thoracostomopsidae; genus Trileptium; species Trileptium ribeirensis. Next base: position 24,542 of record JASANE010000700.1, read on the forward strand.
GTTCGTATGAAGCAGATTTTAAAAATCTTATAAATGTTCTGCCATACCAACCGATCAAAGCAAAACTCATAAACATATGCCTATCATAAAACGGAATATTATCGCGAGAAACAAATATATATACTCTGGTGATGAAACTGGATTTTGAAGGCTTCAAATGTAACTTTTGCATTGGAAATTACCGGCCTTAAACAATTTAACAAGGAACGTTTTAGAATTATATGTATTCACACTTATAATCGCCATAAATAAAATTTTCGAACAATTTTTCTATTTTGCATGTTTAGAAATGTGCTATACATAGCTGTTTCTGATTAACAAAATAATTAAATCGCAGTAAAACGCATCTTCTCAATAAAACACCGGTAATTGTACACTTAGTTTCTCAAGTATATACTTTTAATTGTTTAATTCGATCTCGTATAGATAAATTTCCACACAGCAGATACAATTTTACAGAATTTTTGCTGTAAGTTGGTAAGCATGAAATTATGTTTTGCTTAGCAAAAGATTTATCTACTGTGGCTTCGTACATTCATTAGCTCCACAGTGTGTCTCATCATATCAGAGCACTAGTTTTCAGCAGTCCACAAACTCAATCTTTACCAAGTTGTTTCATATATATTTATATATTTATACGCTATAATGGGTCATTTTAAGACAAATTTATACAATATGTGCCATTATCAGACTGGTACTAATGAGAACAGAAACATTTATTTGAACTGTGTTATAATAATTATTTTGATCAAATAAACTTATATATAATATAACCATTCGAGCTTGAATATTTTCTTTACATTCGATGCCCCTGATCACGGATACATGCCTTGTGCCAACACATAATGCAGTATATTAATTACAAGTGTGCATTATTAAAACTTAGGTGAATAGTATTAACACTCTGTCATACTCAAGTACTTTCCCTTATCTGATGATGTGGTAGTTTTTCGGCATACTCCCATGCCAAAGATTGCAGGATGTACCCTAAGGTGGGTTAGGAAAATTTTGCTACCACCCCCACACTCTTTAGAAGTCATCGATTTTCCGCTAAGATGTTTCGGGGAGGAGGTACTATCTTTTCACAGGTTTTTAGGAGCTATGAAGGTTTGATTACCCACAAAGCAATGGTCGATACGTCCCAAACAAAACTTATCTGGAGAGTCGATATCCTGAGAATAACCTTAATGGCAGAAAAACCAAGCAGAGAATTTTTATGGGTGTCCCAGCAATCCTCAGAGTGAACGGTAAGGTGAAAAACAACCACGTCATTAGACAAGATAAATTTCATGGGTATATTTAAAAATTTTTATACAAAATTTTTTATACAAAATTTTTTATAATGCGCTCCTCTTAATATTAACAAGAGAAAGATTTTATTAACTTGCAATAAGCTTTCATATGTTGATGGCCAAGTCTACGGGCTCCATTACAGCACAGAAAAAAATGACAGTGACAACTTTAAGCTTAATATTAAAAGCTTAAACTTACATTAATATTAATTGCTGAAACGTACAGATAAATCTAAACCTGAAATCTCAAAAATTTTAACAACTGTATTTGAAAATATACACCTCTGAATCGCACATAAAGCCTGAATATTCGCAAGCTTTGAGAAGTGTCATAGGGAACCGAGGTAAAAATCTTAACTATGTTAGCGGATTGCGTACGCAGCCCCCAATCAAACCTGGTTCGACTGCTGCCACCGCCTTGACTTTGACAAGCATTGCACAGGACAATGGCTATTTCTGGCATCACAGTGAAGATTTTACGACGTTTTGTGGAATTGTTAGAGAAAACAGTAAATTTAAGAAACACTTTCAGCACTTGCCGCAATGGATGTATATTTAAATGCAATCAACAGTTTTGGTAAAGTGAAAATGAAATAGCAAATATTTTAAGAAGTTGTTTATTTGGTAAAACGTTATGAATGAATATTTGGGTTTAAACGAAAACCATACTTACCAGTAAGGACAAACAAATTGAAATAGCTAATTTGTAATTGTTTCTGGCTTTTGCGAACCAATTCGGAGTCGCCTTTAAAATTGTGACTGTAGTTATTGTAATTTCTCAACTGCGGAACACTAGAAGCAGCTATGTATTGACAATGGGATCCAGAATAAAACGGAGCACATCGTGCAGTGACAAGTACGTTCAAACTGTAGCAATCTCCGAAAACCTGGCGCTCGGCTGGCATTTTGTCCAATACATCGGCAATGGATATCGTATGGGAGGCGGAGAATTCACAACTCGAGTAGCGGGAGCCGCCGGTAACTTCAAGCCAAATAAGGAGTTTGGAATCGAATCCTAGAATGAAAAGAACTACATCTTGAATGAATTAGTTTATCAAAATCACACATGGCTAAATGGCAAATATGTAAAGGCAACTTCACAGAGTTCTGGCTTCAATACTACAGCGCAAACACCCTGGGTATGGGGACGTTCCACCTCAGAGATCTGCAAATTTGGGCAATCATATATATCGAAATACATCTGCGAGGGCCGACGCGAGTGTTGCCCCAGAACCCTGTCAAGGAGACAATGCATGTATGTAAACATATAACAAAGAGTTCATGATGAACCTTGAAGAAGAGTGTGACACTCATGTCACACTAAATTATGTATGTTGCGTGATGACGCGGCCCATTTTTACATAATCTGCTTCACTTTTAGCGAGGGCTACAAGTTTCCCAGTTTTGTCCTGTACCCCACAATTTCCGTCCTGTTTTCCCAATTTATTTTCTGCCTTTCCAACTTTTATTCTATCCACAACTGTAGTTCATTTACCGTCCGCCCAACTTTTGTTCCAAATTCGAACATAAAAAATACAAAAAAACAAAAAATACAAATAGTTCTGTATGCCGAACTTGGAACAAATGCTGAGGAAACAGAACAAGATTTAGAAAGGTAGGAAAAATTGGGTCAACAGGACGAAAGTTCCCATGATCGGATAAAACTGGGAAACACGTGCCCCTCTTTATAAGTGGAGCAAATTATGGAAAAATAAACTGAGTCGTCCCATAACGTGTGTAATGTAGCAAGAAAAGTATCACACTCTTCTGTAAGGGTTCATCATGACCTCTTAGCATAACCTAATGGTACAACGGTTCGAACTGCGGATACAACCGAATCCCTAAATTTTTTCACGGTTGAGTTCTTGTTTCAATACCGAGAATTAAGTCACCCTCGATGTATATTTACTTTTGGATTTCACAATTTGAGCAGAAGTTGATAACATATCGAATAAGCAATGACTATATGTCGTTGGATACGTTTGTCCGCTATTAATTAAAAACATTCGTTTAAGAGCAGTAAATTTTTTATTTGCTATTTATAATTAGTTATAATTATAGTCGCTAATTTTCAATATAAATTCCTATCAGTATACTTTGGCACTATATATCGAAAAAACTATTATATTACAATACATTTTACAATACGTACATACTAACCGCTTAGGTCGGAAATTCCCACCTACCGTAAAAATTATTGAATTTTTATGATAATTGAAAAAATAGAAATCAATAAGATTTCCGGAACAGAAACAGAATCTTCATGCCTAGCTATGCAATAAATTGCCACTGTGATAAAACTGGTCCCCACATTATAGCTCAGAAACGAGCAGAAAAGCGGTCGGGCCGTAAGCGGCACAAACTTCAGCTTGGACATAGCTAAAATCAGTAAAAGGCACAACTAAGTAACCACATCTTTGTGGCAAAATGGAATAATCGGTTGTACTTCTTTTCAATAAGGCTGTGGATTCTGTAAAAAATGCCTATTTTTCTGGAGTTTAGGGCACTAAGGACCCAACGGTAGCAAGAAATACAATACATTTGTTAGTACGACAGGATCATGCTGTTTATTAATATAGCGGTTAGTGTACTGTGGTGTTCAGATATTCCGACTGGTTCCCAGGTGTGAACCGGAAATGGTATGTCCTTTGCAAAATTTTGGAATAACCATATTTTTTTTAATTTTTAGCTCAAGGATTTGGTAACTATAGTGCTCAAGGTTAGACATATGTACGACAAGTCAATTCAACATTGTTTTGTTTATAATACTTACTTACAGACTAATGTACGCCGTAATAATTTTATAGGAAATGCATTTCAGAAGACCTCAAACTCATTTATTGTCTTGCATATCGTCTATTTATTCCTCAGTTATTGTCGATAACTATCTTATAGTTGCTCAGAAAGTAAATTAGAAAACAGGTTGTTCCAAAGTCTTTTATAGACTTTCAAAGATACGAAAATTGATTTCCTAAAATAAGTTTATGTTCCAACAATATAAATTATAATCTAATATATGGTAAAGAACATTTCGTTTCGTATTTAAAGGACCGTTTTCACATAAAATAGGGCGAACCATAAACTAATTTAAAAAAATTTCAGAAAAATTACCTTCAACGTTAAGCGTAAGTGGATTCAAAAACGACGGATTGCCTCTCAGCAATTCAGTTGTCTGATCCGGTAGTTGAAGCCATTTCCAATAATGTTCTCGAACAAGCTCAAATGTATTGCCGTAATCACCGTCATCATCGTTGTTTGTTTCAAATTGAAACTTCAGCGACGAGCGTTGAGAAAGCTGAGGTCGTTGTACGATTGTCGCCAATGTTAACTCTGCTGTTTCAGTTCCAACACATTCGTGACATTTGACACATGTTGAGTTACACATATCGTCAGGATATCCACCATCATATAGCGTCCAGTGTGAGAAGCGTAGCGAAATTAAAATTTTTCCGCTAATATTGACTGGAACCTTATCAAAAAGTATAAGAACAAATAGTAGGAGAATATGGCGATGCAATAGGATGTCAAAATTACGTTGTACTACAACAAGTTGCATTAATATCATTGGTCTTGCTTGCGACGACTGTAGTAATTAATATATGTATAACTACATTTTGGTTCCTGCAAAAACATTCAATTGAACAAAAATATTTTGGTTCCTGCAAAAACATTCAATTGAACAGGCTATTTTAGGCACCAGTTATCTTATCAAAGATTAGAAACTACATGCAACAATTATATAATTAAACTAGATGCTTCTCTTGGCCAGTTGGATTTAAAGTCACTGCCAATTACTGGGTAGCTAAACCAATGTCATACTTCGATACATTGCAAAGGACATGACGATAAAAGCAACATTTTAGCCGAATTCTGAGCCGAAAAATGTTTTTTTACCTTTATTTTGGACCCAATCTGAAGATGTTATGAAGTCAACAGTATGCACAAACAACAGTTGCACAGTGACATTTTGGGCAAAATAGAACAATGCATTCCAATGCCATAAATGAGAAAATGGCAATATACTATTGCCTATTCCGTAGTTTCGACGATAAAGAGAAAATATTGGCAAGCATAATACAACGCCTAAAGGTCCACATATTGTTAAGAATTAGATCAGATACAGTCAGTTGCAAGTTTTAGTTAAAAACTGCAATATCCACGCTATTTGGACAGAAAATTGGCTGTTTTTGCTCTGTTTCATTGAACTAATGGCCTACTCGCTTTCAACTGAAATAAACGTATCTCCTGTATTTTGAACTTTATCGTCACATCATTTTGCGGTTATTATGTTTTATAGTACAAAACAAAAAACACGAGTTGATTTTGGCATAGATCAGGATATTTATAAAATCTGGTCTTGGAAAAGTAGATATACAAATAAATGTTTTCGCCATTAGCTGCCAATGGTTAAACGCAGTCAATTGTAAAAATTACGGATAATCGGCTTTCCGTTCTTGTGTTATAGCTGTAGTTTGGACGTAACTTTGCAGTAATACTGTAAAACCAAGAAACAAGATTATATATATTTAACCGCAAAATATCTTATTCTTTTATTTAGTAAAGTAGAAAATAAAGTAGAAATAAAGTTTAACGTTTCCTCGTGGTGTGGACGTTTTTAACAAGTCACGAGTTCATAACAGGTGTCGAATACCCGCCGGCTTAGGGGAGTGGGAGATTGTCTTTGTGGGTTCAACGTCCTCGGTGGGGGTTGGGGAGGGGGAAAGGGTAAATTGAGCTCAAAATTCTTCCGAATTTTGCTAAAATTTTTCTATATTACTGGGCAATATGCCATAAATTTTTTAATATCTTCTCTAATTTTTACCAATTTTCACTTTATTTTTGCAAATAAATTTCCCGCGTGCCTTTGGCAGGAAACGGCGGCAGAGGAGATAATGTTTACCCATAGGTAGGCTAACCCCCATAACCCATATTGATATTGGTCTGATGCAATAGACATTAAAAATCTCAAAGTATATACAAGTAGATGTCTGCGTAGCATAAAGGATATAAATTGCAAACGCTCGAAGACACCGTACAAAAAATTAATGGCTGTAATTATTTACTAGGTAATCTCAACGCTGAAAATAAAATAAATTCATTCAAACAGTGTATATCATCTATGTCATTGCGGTTTGCTCCTGCATATGTGTTATGCCGACAGACAACCAATTTATTGAAATTAAACGTCCGCATTACGAGGTCGGTATTATTCGGCATATTATGCAAAATATTCTGGACGAACATTCCACAAAATGTTCCTTTTAATATTTTTACCGTCTTGAACTGGTTACATACATACAGCTAAGTTTTATTACAACACCTACACCGAGAAAATGGATTGATGTATGTTGATGCAATGTTGTTGAACAGCGTTGTTCAATACAGACTCAAAAATGTGTGAATACGGTTGCAGGGCAGGGGTTGCAGAGGCGTCGCCAAGGGGGTGGGTCACGGAGGGCCGTGCCTCCCAGTTTGGCTCGGTACCCTCCCCCAGTTCGAATTTACAGCTAACTTGTGCCCCTTCAGAAAGCCTTGGTACCCCTGCAGCTCGGATTTTCTAGCTACGCCCTGAGGGGTTGTCTCTGAATAAAACTCATATTTAAATCAACATTAGATCAAGTTTGTTTTATCGATAACTTAGTTAGTAATGAGTTATCCGAAAGTACACGAGTAAATACATTGTCTAAAACATAGATACATATCATGTATCGCATAATTTGATATTACAACCGATACTACATACAATTCGAACCAAAATTGAACGCACTTACAATGATAGTTATTTCGAAAAAAATTAACATAAATACTGAAACTAGAACAATGGATCAAACAGTAGAACAATAAAACCTAAATCCTTTTGCAACCACACTGAATATATTAAATTTGTAACATTTGTAATTTACATTTTTGTTAAATTAAATAACAGATGCCAACGGCATAGCTATAATCTATTTGAAAATCCTGTTATCGGGGTAACAACATACCACACTAATGTGGTTAGTCCCGGGGCGGGAGTTCACCGGGGGCTGGGCGAAAGCGGGATAAGTCAGTGTGAATATGGTAATTTTTACAACAATACTCGAAAGCATTCTGCTTGTTATTGCACCTTAATTGCACGTTTAACAACAAATTGCACGATTTGATATTTGAATACTGACCCTTTCGTTCTTAAAAGGACAGATTATTCTCAGCGTACATTGCTAAACGGTGCGTTAAATCGAGTTTATCGCTCGGCGTCCGTTTAGATAGGTGTTGTTATTCTCTCGCTTTGTGAGGTGCCTTAAGGAACCTAATAACAGCTCTTGGATATCCTAGTGGCTAGCGTACGAGTCTCGCACGAAAACGATCTTGGTTCAGTGTGCTGCGGTGGCAAAGGTTTGTCCAGGACCGTACGAAATAGTTTAAAAAAGGAAAGCGTTAAAACACTACGAATTCGATATGCGGATGTTACATTTTAGTGATCGATATGAATGAATGCTACACGAGAGAGGATTTATATAGCATAACTTTATATTTTTAATCAAATTTTGTATAAATATAATTCAGAATTAAAATCCACATTTATTATTTACGTCCACAACAACTGAATGCGAAAGGATTGATCGATTGGATAGCAGCAGCAACAGCACTGCTGAGTACAACAACAATTACTTATTATAAAAAGGCAGTAGAACGATTCGCAATTTTATACAGAAACTCAACAGACAGAATATAATATACAAAAATTTCACAATAAATTTAAAATCGGAACTGCATTTTGATTGATATAAGTAACACGCGTTTATTTGTGATTTGCAAATTTCTTGTTGATAAATGTCAGATTTGAGGTAGAAAAAATTGGAAGCTTTATGTCATTCTAATGTTATAGTTTTATAACGTGCGGCATGTGTTTATTTAAGTACTAGCATTGTTTTTCAGCAACAGCTATATTGTTTATTTCACGGGCAAGGCAGCCTTATTGTATAGAAATGTTATGCACTGCCTATATTCACACTGTCCATGTAAAATATACACCAGATAAAAGATCTTGACAATCAAAATCAAACACAGATTAATTGGTAAATAAACAGTTAAGATCAGAAAGGGGACACAGCCACTTAAATCGTACCGTAATCAATCAAATATAGAGCAATGTTTAATGTAGAACATATACTCGGATGAGGTTAGGTACCTTAAATTTCAGCTGTATGTACCATGGTCAATTGAAGAACAATACAGGAGTGAGAAGCCAGTTATAAGGATGCTATCGAAAAAGAGTTACCAGGACGCAGACAGTTTTACAAAGAGTTATTAATAGAATTTTTCAGATAGAAAGTATTATACCAGGTCATACTCATATACTTTACATTATACGATGATGTAGTCGTTTTAGGGCCTACTTACCCCCAAGAACGCTAAAGGCTTTTTATGATGAACTACTGATTTTAGGTATACCTATGAATAATCTTCAGGACGTGGATCTAGTATTCTTATTTTATATGCATGTGTATTGTTACTGTAATATGTACGATATATTTCTTGCGAACCCGTACTTAGAGTTCATTAGTTAAATAAATATCCAATAGGTGGAGGAGGCATTCTAAGCTTAAATGGCTTGTGCAAATTTATTAATCCTCGAATTAATCCGACTACATATAAAGAAAAACAATGTTGTTGTTGTAGAATATCCCATCAAAACTGATCTTACCACTGTTAGAGTAATGTGGTCAACACAAAAGTTATGCATTTGACTGGATTATAGATCATCTACTTTAACGCTGAAGAGGGGGATAAAAATTTTCCGCAAAATTTACTGGGTTCTACATGGAACGATAAATTTGAAAATTTGTCGGTGGTGTAAAATGTAATGCACCTAGTGATTTTTTGGGTGCTTTGGTATAATACAGAATTAACTAAGTAATTTGAAAATTTGTGACTGGTAATAAATTACACGCACCCAGCAACTTAACCGGTGCAATCAAGACCCAGCAGTTAGAATTTTTGTGGAAACAAATTTTATCATTCGCTCAGTTTTAAAGAGGATCATCTATTACATGCCACTCGAGTGGTGATATATGCTAGTGGTTCACGGAGTTGCTCCAAATCGAGCTAATGCGAAACTTTTTATCAGGAAAGCTGCAAATTTTTGTTTTGATTCATGTTTAAGTCTGAATAGTTCCCAAGGTTACCTGGTGTTTTTATTATGTAGCCATTAGCATCATATAGATATGAAGATTAATTTTGACAGAACTTGAGTTTGTTCGCTTCAGCGTTATCGTTGTCAAAGGGCAAACGACGATTTCTAAAAGCTTCGAAAATATTTTGCAACAGCCAGAAATTCTTAGGGTTGTTCTGTTCTAGTAGTAGATAGATCTGATCGACAATTGATAAAGAATTTAATTAAATTTTGTGCATCATTTTGAGATTAAAACCTTGAACATAAATCACATATTTTAACTAAATATCGTATTACGACATAAGCGAAATCGAAATCTTTTGAAAAATCGAAATCGTACGATGTCCCTTAAGAATACAAGAAATATAGAAGAACGTGCGAGAAAGAAAAATTAAAATATTCTATTTTATTGAAATTGCTTGCCTGTCTTCTTCTATTTCGATATGCTGTCAGAATCTGAAATCATGACTGGTTAGGTTAGCTACACTTTCATTCAAAGATATTAACTTGGCTGTTTGACACAGTTGTTGTTCAATGTTGCGTCACTGTCCCAGTAGGTCAATATATTTGATGATTTGAATAATACAGAATGGGTACAGCAAAAATGTCAAACTCATTTAAATGTCAAACCCATCGGTAACTCACAAACTAAAATTTTTATAATAAAACAAGTATTTTATAACGATATTCGACAGTAATTTTGTAGCAGTCGAATTGTTTGGAATTAGGAGTTTAGTTTTAAAATATTAGGCATATTATCTTAAATGATAAAAGTCTACTCTGGGGAATTATTATTTGTACAGTATAGTTATAGGTATGTTTATTTGAAATATTTTTACGAAATCATGTTTACTGATTACGATTTTCATTTGAAATAAGATTGAAAACAACTTTCGGGAATCTTCAATTCTTGAAATTATGGAAATATATTTTCTAACGTTTTAGATATGGGTCATACCATTCCTGCAAGCTATGTTATGTTATAGGTAATAGAAGGCGTCATCCTGTAGTTATACTTAAATGCATTCGTGCGGAAATTATGCTATTTTGATTAACGCTATATTATAATAATGAAATACACCATAATATACGCAAAACTGAGGATTTCATGTTACGTCGTTAACGTTTTTGTTCTTGAAGGTGTACTTGCTGTTAATGTATGGAAACTTTCCATTATATGACACGAACGTTTTGATATCATAGAATTACGGAACCGAACATATCTTGTAGCATTTCGAGAAGTTATATCTTGTTCATGAGAGCGTAACTCAAAGTATAAGTGAGGAACATGCGTATTAATATGAGTATCTACATAACATTAATTAACTATCATGCCTGATCTACAAAGAGAATACTGAAACTTCGAATACCCGCAGCGATTATAATATTTTTCACAAAATGGATGCGTAATACTGTTTGCTTTTCCCTTTTGGGTTCTGTCAGACTAAATTGATTTTAGAACGAAAACAAATACACACATGTCTACAAATCCGGAAATATTCCGACAGGCTTCAACATTATTGTGTTGGCCATCATCTCGTTTCCATATGAAATCCAATACATAAGTAATTGTATGTAATATTAGGATATTTGTAGAAATAGCAGCACTTAGTATGGGGCGGCAACAAATTCTGCAGACGTGGTCCGTTTTGCTATTTAACGATAAATGTTCATTATTGAAGCGCGTCAAGCTGTGACACTTGTTTTCGTACAGAAAAGCACCACTTAGGAACTCCAAAAAGTAAGGCCAAATTTATATATTTCTATTCAGAATTTAATTTTTACGCTGAAATGTTCACCCCCTCAGGTTGTATATAAGCTCTATGTTGCATACGCACCGTCCTGCTTTGGTTATAGCGGAATGATTCAGAAATACGAATGCTTTATGGGGATACCAAATTTTAGAAATATGTGAGACTCATCTGATTGTACTGGAGTATCATGTTCCAGATGAAGGAATAGATTTCAAACCTAACGAATGACGTTAAGAATGACATCACAATATAATGTACAGCGTTTATGACCATTAAACATAATTATCGTTACCTGACATGAAATCATATGTTATACATAAAGTGTCCAGAATAAAAGTTCTAACTTCAAACTATTGTTGAGATTGACGTAGTATACTTAAAACTCTCATGCTATCAGGAACTGCAGCCGAATATATTATAAAGATCTGCGTATAACAAAACTCAATCGGTTAAAATTTGCTTGCTGCTAATTATTCCGAGCCCTATTGTGGGTTTTGAAGATAGCCTTCAATCGAAATGTAGCTGCGATGCTGTAATACATAGTGCTTGCTACAAATACCACAAAAAAAACCAGATTTAAGTATTTTCTAAAAATGTATACATAAACAGACCAAATGTTATAAAAGCCTTAGAACCAAGGACATTGACATAAATATACCTTGTTATACTTATGGGTATACCGTGTATTTTATGGTGTTAGCCATATCATTTCGTATTTAATTACAGATATTGCGGCACGTTTTACTGTTACAACGATTGTTCGGAATTTGTCGTCTGCTGACGCTTTGTATTTACTTTAATTCATACTATCCATTTTTTAATTTATAAATTAAACAAATCTTGACAACGCACCACGTCGACTTGCAATAATCGTGATTAGGATTTTAAAAAAAACTGAAAATCACCGCAAAGAGAACATATATTACCGGAGTAAGTTTAGACATAGAATATTTCTTGCAGTAAGCAACCGTCTGGATATATTTCTGATTATAGACCACCGCTGGACTCATTAATTTTTACTCGTTTTTTCCAAGGGCGTTTATCGCAGCAAAAATTGTTGAAATATCAGTTTTTCTAGCTTGGTATTAAGGTGAATGCATTATTATCCCAGGTCATCACTACTCAGTATGTAATGTTTGACAGTTCTGTGTATATAATTTGGAATAAAAACAAAATATTCATTATAGTTATGATAATAAAGACAATAATATCTAGATATCAACAGCTAACTTAGATTTCATAAACTTCATTAATAGCAGTCTACAATTTAGCTTTAGCTCCATCGATCATGCTGAGATAATAAAGCATTAATACAGCCATGGTGTCTCAGTGAGTGACCAGCGGGCAGCAAGGCATATACTGGCACGCACAACCCAATATTAAAGCTTTATTTATTGAAATTTTATAATGGATTTTCAAATCAAAACAAATATATAGTTATAAAATGTTCATCTTATGCCAGGTACTAGCGAGAACAGAGTAGAACTAAATCTAGCCGGCGGTAATTTATTCCTTTTGTTAAAACTGTCTTGTATTTTCAAATCAGCTCGAAGTTAGCAATGCCGAACCAGTTATAAAAGAGATAAGTGATGACTAAATAATTTTTGTTAGCGAATGCAGTTATATTTTTCGCAGTCTGTCACATGTATACATGCTTCCTAGGAGCTATTTGCTATATTCGTCGTGAAATCCTGCTACTAAGTAGCCAAATTATTGGATTTTCGGTTCAGCAGGAACCAATCATACATTTCCCTTTTATTTATTTTCACGGAATAATATTGTCGCTTTAAGAAATAACAATGCGTCTCTCAAAGACATACCTATAAACTTATGACATAGATATAAAAACATTTTATAAACTTTTACAATCTCTATTTATAATATCTTACCAATCCTGATTCAACAATATTTTGATCAAGATAGTTACCAATTGTCGCATCATGGTGAGTAAAGATAGACGCACTGGTTAATATCTAAACAACACCGCTGGGCAATAAAAGTTTATAATGAACATCTCCAATTTTGAAAACTTGTGCACATAGAAACAAAGCAGTTTAATCATAATCAATCCACCGTGAATGAGTTTAGTCGTCTAAAGCATTAGTCAGATCACGCACTAAGCTTCATTTTTCAAACAAATGTAAGAGTAAAAATTTTAAAATGGATTGAATAAGAGATATCACTAAAGGCCGCACGACTTTCTTGTGGACATTTCTTATACTTGATGTAATAGTTCGATGTCTTGCAATATGATAATGGTCATAAATCTCGATAGAGTGTTCAAAGAATTAAGGGCTAAACAAGAACCCTACACGTCAATTAAAGGATAAAAGAAAAGATCGGCCGGCTCTGTATAAGCCAATGGATGTAAGAAAGCGTTCATGATGGCAATTTACGAAAAGAGTGACAGTTCTCGCCATTGCCATGTGCATGCATGGACCGAGTTGCGAAGTGCCATGCGGGATGCCGGGTTCTCGAGGGGAGGTCTTCGACCTCACAGAACAAGGTAAGCGCCAGCGGGGGAGGTCTTCGGGGGTTGAACCACCGAGCAGGGGAGGGGGTAGCCGAGGCCACGTAGGGAGGTTACCCTTCTAACACCATGGACATGTGTAATCACATAAACGGGACAGGCATGACGCGGTCCATTTCAACTGTATCCTCTTGAGTCTTAACTTTAGGTAAATCCCCAAACTCTTAACAATAAAGCATTAGCACGTATACGAAGCTGATCCAATGATAAACAATAAACACACAGCTTGCCCTAAGATTTAAAAATCTACTAATTCTGAACAGAAATAATAACTGCGGGCTTCGTTCGACAAACATTCAACTTTGTAGCACTAACCATAATATGCTCCATCCAAACCAGCATATAACTATTTTTTCACTGAATAAAACGAAGAAAATAATTACTATTGTATATACTTCAAGCCATTCTGCACAGTCATCTAACCCAACAAAAATGAAAATGAGCGAGCTCACCGCTTAGGAATAAAATAGTTTCAAGCATTTAATGTTTTTACAATAATTCGTAGATGAGAACCAGAACAGCTATCGATTCTTGGTTGTTACGATAATTGGTCACTTATTTGCCAGCAAGCGTATCGAGTTTCCTTGAAATTCATGTCCCAGATAAATGACCAGCAAGCAAGTCGAGCACTAGCCAGTCAACAGAAATTGGAATTAACCAAAGTTCTCCGTAATACGAGCTATTCACCATGGTAACAAAGACGACATATTTATTTATTACAAATATATGCGGGCGAGGTGGAGGATGTTTTGCATTCTGACGCAACAACAACAACTAAAATGACTCTAAAAGAATGTAAATTGCAGTAGAGGCTGCGGCATTCTATATACACCAAGTTTAAAGTCTAGCCAAAAATGGGTCCTTATATAAGAATTAGGGTCAGAATTAGGATATCATTTGCGTTCTCCGAGTGGCAGCCTAATCAAGACCAGCATACCTTGGCTCAAAAAACCTTGACATATTGGAGATGATGGTAAGAGCTATGACACTATTGCAAGTGGACCCTCTTAAAAATTTATTATTGAGCTAAATTGGATCAGCCACCATGATCCTTGTGCAGATTGTGAACCAATTTGATCACGTTCCGCATGCAATTCGAAATGTATTTGAAAAAAGGTACAGCTTGAAATTACCATTTAAGGATAATTCGTGGCTTTAGGCCATGTGTATCCAAGGTTCATCGGCTGAGGGCAAGACAGATGGTTTGGCGAAAGGGTGTTCTCCCTCGTGTAGGAAATACGTCAGGGAAGCGCAAATTTTGAAAATTTTAGAAACTCATAATTTTTTACAAATTTCGTTAGAATTTTTCCCAAATTTTACCAATTTTCACCAATTTTCGCTAATTTCTGCCAACTGCTGCCAAATTTTGTCCATTTTTGGAATTTTCTAAAAAAATTTCCGCATGCTTTCGGCGGAGGAGGGGACTAGCTAAGCCTTCAGGTGGGAAGGTAAATGTGGCTTAGGGGCAGAGGGGGAAGTGCTACCCTCACGCTGGATCCTGCCACTAATCACACCTATGCCTTAGCTAAAAAATTAAACATATGTCAACGCCTTTTATAGATGACATAACACAACACTTTATACCGGTATTAGGACTACTGCTCACGCTAAGAACAGCGAATAGCAGAATGGCAGTTAGTGCAATTATTGCTAAGACAATGGAATTTTGACTACGATCCCCAGAATGTACGGCTCGGATTCTATGAACAGCTCGATCATAAGTCTAAGCAAACATGAGATACATAAAGTATATGCAAGCCTTGCAGCGCTCAATGCACTAAAAAGTAACTCTAAATCTCAGCAATACTTTAGTGAAGGTATGAGGAATACTTTAGACGAATCAAATTCTAAAAGCTTGTTTTGATAACCAAAAATCTTGAAATAAATAATTTTCTTAATCGACTAAATGCATTGAATGTTTTCTGAAAAATCGTGCGATACGACAACGTTAGAAGTAGAAGGTTCATATACATGTCAAGGGCTTAATTTTTTTAAGATTTAACATTCAATCACTGTTTGTATGCACATACTATACCTGGCGGTGTGTGCTCTACCGAAGTTGACTTAGTTACTGCTTACGAATTCCAATCTGCAGAGCCATAGGCAATCTAAGGATTGCAGCAGCGAAATTTTATTATTTGTAATATTATGCACTCGTGAAACAACTTGTTAGTATTGTACAGTTCCACAATGTTTGACGTCTGTCAAAAAATATAACCTAATTTATGAAGTCATTATTAATTTTTTTGCGGTAAGAGCTAAATTTAAACCATTTTCAGTTCGAAAATAGTAGATTTTGTGCTCAGCTCCAGTGGCGTAAATTCAAAAATAAAGCGATGTTATAAACCAAAAGAGATAAAGTGTGTTGTAGATTGACATTTTTACAAGAGAGCCATTTTGGTTAAAAAAACAGCAAACGACCAAAACATGTTAGCGCCGTGAAGGTAGTGGGTTAGCGAGTCCCTTCCCCCCCCCGCGTTTACACCTATACGGACAAAAAATAGCAAATTAGCGTATTATAGTAATACTCTATTTATACACAGTAAAAATCTTAAGAGTTCCAATAATACTATATCCGTCGAAACGTGCTCTGCTAACCTAGATGCTGTGAAAATTGCAGGATCAGTAGACTCATTGCAAAGTCTTGCAATTAAGTTATCGTCAAATACGTTCTGCATGTTTAAAATTGTGGTTTCGACTTGAGTACTGCGACCACAGTATAAATTTTAACCATATCCACCAATTCGTCCCGAGGTTATAAATGTTGTATTAAAATTGTTTCAATGGATATGTATTAATTGACTTTAATAACGAGCTGTTACGTTCCTAAAATGATTTCATTCTTAGGACATTTATGTATCTTGCGCTTATCGATTTTATTATACTGCATGAGCCTTTGTTTACCATATTTTTCTGAAAGTATATATATCTTTCACCTTAAGGAACATTATTACACTTAATTTATAATTCCACAGATGAGTAATGGATGCAATTGCGTCTTGGTTTAACCAAACAGTGAAGAATAGGTTTTTATTGCTTTCGATGTTGGTAGTGTGAATTCACATGCAATCATAAGGAACATTATTACACTTAATTTAAAAATCCACAGATGAGTAATGGATGCAATTGCGTCTTGGTTAAACCAAACAGTGAAGAATAGGTTTTTATTGCTTTCGATGTAGGTAGTGTGAATTTACATGCAATCATAAGGAATATTATTACGCTTAATTTAAAAATCCACAGATGAGTAATGGATGCAATTGCGTCTTGGTTAAACCAAACAGTGAAGAACATGTTTTTATTGCTTTCGATGTCGGTAGTGTGAATTCACATGCAATCATAAGGAACATTATTACGCTTAATTTAAAAATCCACAGATGAGTAATGGATGCAATTGCGTCTTGGTTAAACCAAACAGTGAAGAATAGGTTTTTATTGCTTTCGATGTAGGTAGTGTGAATTTACATGCAATCATAAGGAATATTATTACACTTAATTTAAAAATCCACAGATGAGTAATGGATGCAATTGCGTCTTGGTTAAATCAAACAGTGAAGAATAGGTTTTTATTGCTTTCGATGTATATAGTGTGAATTCACATGCAATCATAAGGAACATTATTACGCTTAATTTAAAAATCCACAGATGAGTAATGGATGCAATTGCGTCTTGGTTAAGCCAAACAGTGAAGAATAGGTTTTTATTGCTTTCGATGTCGGTAGTGTGAATTCACATGCAATCATAAATATAGCAACTAGTTTCACCTTTCGTGTCATATTCTCAGTCTGAAACAAGTCATCATATGCAATCTGACAATATCGGCGCTGTTTCGAACAAAGTGCTTGTAAATAAAACGACATAGTACAATCGCGCAAAAATACTTAGACGAAAAATATGTTGCTATTCGTTCATTTTGCACTCAGTCGGTAATCAATCAAAGACAAACGCGTGGCATGTCACAAGCGGTTAACAATATATGTTTAATAATTCTACCCTTACAACACAGACCGATATATCATGAAACTGAACGATGTTATTTATTATCCAAAATGAAACACAGGAAGTATTAGCAATAATTGTGAACGACTATTCATTCCAAACAATCTATATAAAAGCAAATTACTTGTTACTATTAATATATTTTCTTTAATGAATCCATTTCCATTCAAACAGCCAACGACAACCGTTTTCATATGTCATAGCAAACAACAACATATTTATTTGATGTGATGATGGCTCTGAAAGGTACTATGTGATCAGTCTAAAACGTGTCATTAAGAACTGCTTAAATAGACATAGTTGGTTCGGCTGAGATCGGTTAGATTTTAATTTAAACCCTTAACATGAAACCTGACAAATAAATGGTTGCTATAACACATGAACGAACTATAAGCCTATATGAGTGCTCGGCAAAATGAAAGATTATCGTACTTGGGCACATGGGTTTGGAATTTCGTGATTATGACAGAATTGAACGATAATCATACAAACTTCTAATTCAACTTAACGGGCTTAACAAAATAGTAAAATTATGAGCTTTTACCGTGTTATAAAAAAACTGGAATTGTCATATACAAAAAGTTATAATTAACTTATTCGTGTCAATTTGACCTATATAAACTGTAAATTGTCATAATTTCAAATGTTTCATTCCATAAATTTATAAAAGTAAATAAAAACAGCATGCTTGATTAATATTATGACATGCAATATTAGTAAAAAAGAACATATCGTTTTCTTGTGTTATACCGATACTCGTAAAAACCAACACCAAACACCAGAACAAACATAATATCTGGGGTAATTACCAACTGCGCCCAAATTAACCCTTTCATTTAGTCCTGATTGAATCGGAGCAAGTGAAGCGAGCGCAGTTCTCCACCGATAGATTTCCTTGCATCAAAAATCGTAAAAATTGTGGAGATCATAAGTCATCGCCGGATGGATGGGTCTTCCCAAATCTTTTATTTCATCATTAATTCAATGTATTTCAGCGCTTTTGCAACGCTTCGGCGAAAAGGGCGCTATATAAATGTTGCTATTATTATTATTATTTGTGAACTTTTATTGGACGCTAAACCCGCCGACAATTTCTTTTGGGCCGAAATCGGCCTCTAACGGATCCCGAGTCACATTTATTGAAATCTGGACATCCGAGTATGTATATTTCGCGACGTATATATCAGGATAGATGCTTCTCAGTGAAAAATAGCGACCACATTGCAGAATCCGCCTATCAAGAGCTACAAATTTGCTGTTATGTATTTTTGTCAGAGTTGTCGTTTTCTAGCTATGAGCTAAAGTTTAATCACTCAAAAATGAAAGTTTCTATTTCTTTTTTTACAAAGCAATTTTTTTTCTTGTTGGAGGTGAGCTATGGGATTACTGGTTTATTTAACCGATTAAACAAGGGGTTTCATTGATTTGGCACTGCCCTGCAGAGCGCGACCGGAGCAAAATTTGGTACCAAAATAGTCAAATTTTTCCACTTTTCCAATATAAATTTATAAGTCAGTCGAACAAGCCTATAAATCTTCGTCTAAATACGATAAAATAAGGCAAGCCTTAGGGGTCCTACTACATAAAAATCAGTGTTTAAATTATAATTTTTCTTAAAATTAGTGATTCATAAATTTCAAAAGTTTTTGTCTGTTTGGCCATTGAAAGAAGTAATTAGAAGTTCTTCGGTTTTGATATTTGACTAAACTGATCATAGCATTGTCATTTAAGATTGCTCATGTGCAATTGCTACCATGGGACTTTGAGAGGGCTTAGGGATATCAATTTGGAACAAGTCAGAATAACCACAGGGTAGCCACAATCGCTCCGTTTCCCGTCCCTTTGCCAGTTACTAGTGTGCATATATATATGCAGGATAGGTATGTGTACATAGGCTGCAGATGCTTATTTTTGTTGTTTCAAAAAATAAGTTTTTGACAGAAAGTGGATATGAATCAGTGAAAGACCGATCATTGATGTACAAGAAGCTTCGCCGTGGGTGTCCCGGGGCCGTGCTTCTCCAGCTTTGTTCATCTATCCCCGTTTACACCTGGAACAATTTTTAAAATTTGCAAACGAAAGATCAATATGTCTAGTTGGTCGCTACGATACGCGGGGGCCCCACAACCACAAAAGTTCTGGCCACACCCCTGCGATGTACACTTAGAATACAAAGACTTGGAGGTGAACGAAAATTTTTGGGTAAGTGTTTGAGGTTTAGAAAATTAAAAAAGGTAGTTTCGAGCGGGTAGGGCTAGCGTTATCAAATAGAAATCCACACTAATATTGACATTTTAACATTGTTCTCAAAGATTGCTATAAAGATATCTCCAAAATGAAATTCTAAAAGTCTACTTCATGTCATTTAGTGTTTTATAAAAGCGCAATAAAACTTATACCAATTCTACAAACGTATGATATAAATGGCGCTTAGTAAATGTTATTTTATGTCAATATCACTCCAATCAATGTGCCACTTGCTACTCTCAACCAGTTCATTGATGTTCGTTCTGGTTGTCATAACCTGTATTGGAGCGTAAATATGCCGAAAAGTAAATATCGTTGACATAAGAGCGACTGTCATCGGCTATCTCATATTCTATACAATGCAGTTCGACAATAATTGATATCACGATAGGCAGGTAGGACTGACAACAGCGTCTATTACTGCTGATGCTGTAGTTGTCGTTGCGCTACGCTTGGCTCACAAATGTAATACAATCAGTAAATATCTCTGATAACGCATGTACATAAAATGCTAACAGTGTAAAGTCAACGTTTTATTTTACTAGTATCTAATTAAGTCAACGTTTTATTTTACTGGGATCTAATTTTTGACCACTTACATATTATATGTGTCAACAACAATATATATCCATAACAAAATACAGCCCAAGCACTGCAACCAAACTACATCGAACATATTTTCGTGCAAATGTTTGTTAACTGGTGTTATGAAACCAAGAGACATTTGTAACTTATAGAGGTGCTTTACAAAAGATTTTTTGTTAAAACCGCTTTGAACTTAAACAGTTAATCCATAACCGGATGTATGAACTTGCTAATATAACAGTAGATTTTTAAAAGGGCTTGATTCCATTGCATTGCTGCTCACCTTTACTAGATTTCCTGGTATATTTAATAACATCTGTAATGACACGTATGACCGATCCGATTTAAAGCAAAACAATCACAAACTCAAATCCCAGCAAATGAAGTTATCACGTTTGCAACCGATCAATACGAAAACTACCATGTCCAAGTGTATTTCGAAAATGTGGTAATTTTGATTTTTATGACTCGGTTGTGCTTGTGATTCAGTCTTTCGACAATTACGAAGCTTAAGGTGTCCAGAGCTTAAGCAAAACAATCACAAACTTTAAATTGCAACAACTGAAATTATCAAGTCCACAGCCGATCAATCCAACTGGCACGTCCAAGTGTATTTCGAAAATGTGGCAATTTTGTTTTTATGACTAGCAGGCTCGGTCGTGCTCGCGATTCAATCTTTCTATCATTACGGAGCAAGTGATGAGGATATTTTGTATTAAAATATCATATCGCTTCTTTTCGTATACATTAGCTCGTTTCGTTATATTGCATCTTATATATAACAATTTATTAATAAATTATATCCTAATTAGCCTTCGTGTACTGACTCAAATAGTTCACATAAATATCGCTAAAATTTACATTTATAACTTACTCTTAACGAAACTGTGCCTTACAACTTTACCACGAGTGGGAAAGCTCTAACCTGAGATAAGGTTGGTTGATTTCCTAAGCTACGAAAGAGGGAATCTTTGTTTTGAGCAGTTATTTCGATAAACATACGACTTGGCATTAGCAATCCATAAATGTTAATACAACGCTGAGGGACTTTCCAACAACAATCATTTCCCATTCGTCGTCTATCGCCATATTGTGTCACATGAAAGGTTTACAATATGGAGCATGGAAATTGTTCCAGTTTTTTATAAATTTAATTTCGATAAAAGAAACATAGTTCAGCTTCAATATTATGCTACATCAATTTAAATCCTTGTCCGTATATTAGTTACTAGTTTCTAAGAATATATATGAAAGACGAGTGATAAGCTTCTTACTTTTTGATCAACTTCTTTAAATTAAATGTGTCTTTCGATAAACTTTTCATAGAGTGAAGAGCTCTAAATTCAAGCGAAGACCGGTAAGAATTTCATGTTTCAAGGACACTATTGATTTAATAAGGAAAGAACAATATATTGTCCCAGATTAACAATTTGAAATACGGAATATGGGACTATTGGGTAAAGGGAGCCATTGCGAAACAAAAAATCAAAAAAATTGTCATAAATATGGTGGAATGAGAATTTTTTGAACCACTTTTTCCAAGTTGAATAGAAAGGTACCAAAATTTCCGATTATATCTTCAAAATTGAGCAATTTTGGGTTTTAGAAGGGGAGTTAGTGCTAATTCTTGTAAACACCCACTAAGATATATATAACTATGGCAATATCACACTGTAACACAATAAAGACGAGAGGAGATATTTAATGTAATTTAACAGCAAAATTTTAAAACATGGGTATTTCCCAAGGCTTCTCTAATTAGTGCATTTGGGCATGCTGCACAAACCATCGCTTAACCCTGTTCATTATAATGCGAGGGTCAAATCTATGGAATCACTATGGCTTCCGACTAGTGAGCTATTGGCATTGGTATACGCTGCAGTTGTTTGAATATCTTTCTTTGTCGACATCCCGGTATAGCCAGTGTCACGGTTTGACGATAGCTTTGAGTATGCAGTAGCGATCGAATGCTTCTTTGTTTTAGATAGCTCCCATTGTCGATGTAATCGCATACAGCCATAACCAGTTGCAATCGAAATCAGGAAAACGATTGTTAGAAGCAGTACGATTGCTAAAATATTACAAACATGCAGCATATAGTTAAACTTGAACTGAAATAAAGTTACCGTGTTTTTACGAATAATTGTATATGGCTATGTATACATTCTTAGCTACCAATATGGCGCGAATTAACAGTATCGGAGACCGTCTGTTATTAGTCAACTGTACTGTGAAGTTTTACTTAAATCCTCTATGTTTATATCTAGGCCATATGAACGTTGAAATAAAACCGCACACTGCCAATAAAACTGCAAGTAGACACGGTATGCTTGACGCTGTCGAGAAGTGGCAATACCCCTACCTAGCTACCTTTGAAAAAATTATAAAAAGCATGGGGTGTCTAGGACACCCTGTTGCGGAGAGTGTTCCTGGCACTGTGTGGTGTACATTTAACCGTTTGTTATTCGCGACCACTACGTGGTATACTAAAGGACCTATTTTGTTTATGACGACAAATTGACGTAAATTAATGTCACTATTAAATCAACATTATATTATTTGTAAACATAGATATATAAAAACAAAGTTTAACAGGCATTAGGAGAACTATTTTTCTGATGACCAAAAACAGCAAATCCCTATTCGAATACAACGTGTGATATTTGTTTATTTCTCCAGTAAAGTGAAACCAAGTTTCGAATTTTTTCCCTATATTTTCTTCCATTTAATGTTGTTTATTAAAATAGCATTGTTGGCGGATTCACCTAAAGTTTACATTATTAATTTATTAGTTTGTAAATCTTTTGAGATAACACATTGAACTTGATGCCGTCGAAAAATAAGCAGGACATGCCAAAATATATATACGACACTCCAAAGGGACTGTGGAACTTATACCTAAATATACCATTTAGTATCTGATGTATCAGATTATTCCTTTTTTACTGGCAAGAAAGTATTTTGGTGATTGGTCCTGGCTCATGAGATTTTTTAACTTAAACATATATTGTGCTAAACTTGACTGAGCATCAAAATTAATTTTGTACACGTGCACCAGTGACCCACTTCAGCCTTTGATAAAAATTTGATATTTTAGGTGTACCTAGGGGAAAGGGTCGAGGCGACCGTTGCGCCTCTCCAAGGGTCCGCATAGTCTGCCACATTTACCGCACTCTCCCACCTCCAGCCCCCCTGCCCCCCGTGCCCCAACTGTGTGCGGAAAACATTGGTAAAATGTTAGCAAAAATAGGCAAAAATACGGGTAAGCTGGGCAAAATTTTATTTTAAAAGTTACACTATCACTCCCCTTTACCTCCCTCCCCACAGACCTTTCACCGGCCAAACCATCTGTCCTGGTTATGCCTGTGAACCTCGCGCACATATGACTAAACCTATATGGGACTTTTCATATTAGCAAATATCCATATCATATTCGTACTGACATTTATAACTTTTATCAGCATTTAGTAACTTATGACAAAACAATCATACTCATAAATATTCAAACGAGAGGATCCTCAGTATATATTATAGTCTTCACAGGAGGTGGTAATGTAAATAGATTAAAATATATGAAAGTTGTATACAAGAAACCTACATATACAAAATTGTAACTCCTTTTCTATAAAACTATGGTGGTAAACAGTCGAGCGAAACAGCCGGCGCAAGTTCATTAAGTTTATGCACTGCAAAATCATTAAGCCATATTTGGCTCTCATTGTGAGCATTGTGGAGCGGATTCAAATATGAGCTAAGTTTGGCTCAATGATTTTTGCAGTGTATATATAGTTGCAGACTATTAGAGAAATGCTGTACCTAAATTGCCATTGCCTAAATGATGTAGTCAATTTTTATTTGTACATGCGCCTCTAACTAGAATATTTTATGTTAACTAGGATTAGGATACAAAATATACCGTCCAGATAGCCTAAACTAAATATATTAAACATATATTTATGTTTAAAACAGAAATATAGAAATTAAATAAAAAATTAAAATAAAAATTAAATTAAATTATATAGAAATTAAATTTAATATTTAAATTAAACAGAAAAACTAAATATACAAACGACGAAGTGAGATTTATGATTCGAGTCAAATATTGTCTAAATATATTCTCTAAATGATCCAGCAAAATTTGTTTTTTCCATAAGATAAATAGACAGCTGGAAATGTACGTTTACAACAACGGCGTCGACGTGCTCGACAACGTTTTTTAGACATTTCCAAAGTATTAAGCTATAAACATTAAACATTTGGTCAAAATTTGCACATTTTTCCTTTACATGCATGAGTAAATTCATCGGGCTTTCTCCGTTTGTCTCTCCGTGTCCAGCCAGAACATGGTCGGTTTTGAAGATAGGGCAGTAAATTTTGGTAAAATTTGACTCAGATCAACGAGGTGGTCCACAAGATTTCTATTCTCACCATTGTTATGCAATTTTCAATTTTTGGGTATCCCTTGAATCCAAAAATAACAAAAAATTGTCAAATATTAATTCTGGATACTATTTAAGCCGCATTGACTATTTAAGTCGAATGGTGGAAAAAGTCAGCTAAACCTCATGGATGAGAGAGCTACGCCTATGTAATTAACAAAAAAAATAAATTTTGTCAAACATGATCAAAAATTAAAACATACTTTTGATCTGTGTCGAACGGCTACTAAAATTATTTTGTATCTTCAAATCTGACCATTTTCAGACTGACTGTGTGTAGGACACCGAAAAGACATGCTTCACCTCCATGCGATGTGAAAATTTTATGTGCCTACATAGAAATAATTTATATAAACAACTTTTGGTCCGTATTTTTTGAAAATATCTCAGTATCCCCATGAATACCGTGTGCAGATAAATATAAATTTTTGAGGAAAAAAGAAAAGGTATCGGCTCCCCTGCTGTAAAGGCGCAAACCGCGAAAACTAGAACAAGGCCGTAGAACACGTAGTACTTTTACAAACCAATGCCAGTTAATCTAATGTTTAACGTTTTTGATCTCATATCCTATTATAGTTTTTACAATCGCTATTATTATATAACTTACCAGTTATTACAAAAAGATTTAAATGATCATCTTGCTGGATAGTTGTACAATTGCCGCTGCTTTCTGACGTTATCGGTGGCGTTCTACTGGTGCAATCGGAACCGTAGAAGAATGGTGCACACATAGCGGTAACATGAACATTCATTGAGAAGCACTCACCACTTACACGATGTTCACTTGTTGGTAAGTTAAGCACGTCTGCGATTGAAATTGTACGATTTGCGCGATATTCGCAGGAATGATATCGACCTCCGCCGGTTAATCCTAACCATATAAATGTTCTAGCAGCGACACCTAAAACAAAAATATATCAAGGAATGAACACACAAAATATATACATATTAATTTATACCTTTGCGTCACATATAGACGATGGTTTACACATCATGGCAAACTGACGCAAAATAATATTGTACTACCGGTTTTTTGCTCTGCTTCTATTCTGGAATGAACACACAAAATATATACATATTAATTTATACCTTTGTGTCACATCTAGGCGATGGTTTACACATCATGGCAAACTGACGCAAAATAATATTGTACTACCGGTTTTTTGCTCTGCTTCTATTCTGGAATGAACACACAAAATATATACATATTAATTTATACCTTTGTGTCACATCTAGACGATGATTTACACATCATGGCAAATTATTGTAAGACGCAAAATAATATTGTACTACCGGTTTTTTGCTATGCTTCTATTCTTTACACGTTGATTAAACATAAGTGCGTGAAAGATTCAGAATAATATTATAGCACTAAATCAAAAGTAAGCTAAATACGTGTGAACGAAATTCCAAAACATACCAAAAACTGCTGAGAATTGCAACAATAGCTATATTATCTTTATTTCTGGTTGGTACATGGTCATGATACGCAGGTCCAAAACAAATTTATCACAGAACCTGAGGAAAAACATATCGTCTTTTTTTTACTTTTTTCCATTTATGTGTTGAATAATGTGAATAGACTATTCACTTATAGTTGATTATATCGCCGAGTTTGAGAGTGTAGGTTGAACAAGGCATTTTGTTTTCAGATTTGAAGTATAATTTGCAAAATTTAGTAAAGGTAAACCGTATAAATTTGTCAACTTTCAATTTAAGATATGATTCGATTCTGTGAACATGTTTAGTCCAAACCTTCACAGTTCATGTGCGGTTAAATTTGCTATTCTTGCACCACGAAATTGCTTTTGTTTTCGACAAAATATTTTTTCACTGTTTTAGCTTAATTATGAGCCCATGACAATAAAAATTTATGTTGGATGTCATTTCGATCAAGATCAAATTTCTGATAACTTCTGAGTTCCCGCTGAGGCTGCTACGCCCCCCCTCTCGGACCCAGATACCCCACGACAGACCAAAAGACCACCCTGGACGCGTCGTAGGCGCCAAACCCAAAAACATTTTTCGTCGCACCCAACACGCCCCAGGAGAACCGGCTAGGCCCACACCTTGCGGAATTTCGGGCCTCGGTCTTTGTATGCTGCAGATCCAAGTCAGAAGTAGCTTTCAGAAATCCTACTTTTCGAGTTTGGAATGCTTGGCGATATACCTGCTTACCCACAACCTACCAGCAGTCCGACGAAATAATACTAGAACTGATTATCAGTAGTAAAGCAAAACCTGGACCAGCGTAAAATGAACACATTGCGCTTCATTCAATGCAATTTGGCATCCAAAAGTACGCTTTTTGTACATATTAGAAATTACAAAATCTTTATAAAAATCTACAAGTTGATAATTTATGCGCTGCACGTTAGAAACTATAAAAAGATACTATAAACCTGAATTAATGTGTAAAAATAACTTTAAACAACCGTGTAGCAGCCCTGTTTGGACGAATTGCGTAAACATAAAATTCACACATACATAGAAAAACGGTAAACACCCAAGCTACTTTGGTACCGATTGCTGGTTCACTAATCCCTTCTTTCGTGAACAGTTGAGCGTTTAGGCTAGCGGTCAAGTTCGGTACAGTCCAGCCCGGACTGCGGGCAGGCCGGGTGAACCAGCACCAGATTGCGAGCGGCCGCGTCGGACTGAAAAATTTCGGTCTTTTCTCACCTCTGGTCGAATATCGAATAATTAGTAAACAGTCCAATGGCCTGGGATCCCTTCTAATTTTTTGCCGCGCTCATTTCGCCGGGCTGGGCCGAAATGTTGAGAAACTATGGTCCGGGCCGGGCTAGGTGGATATCGGTTTTTAATGAGCCGGGGCAGGGCCGAAAACTTTCGGACCATTCTCAACTCTACTTTTGTGACAAAGTTGTTATATTCCCCTTTATTTGCTTCACGGCATCAAATGATCTAGCATCCACACCTCAATGGCGAATGCAAAATATTTAAACTACTGCAACAGTAAAATGGCAGAATTCACAATATGTTATCTAATCATATCTTCTATGAAACAATTAATAGTTTCTTCCCTTTAAGTAGCACGTGTCCGCAAAGTCTTGCTTTTAGTTACGCGCTAGACTAATTTTTAATTCGCTCTTTCATGGCCCAATTAATTTGCGTATGATGCAATATTTGACAAACTCATGCCGGCGCCGTTGATCAAACCGGAATGTTCGGGTGAAAGTTGCGTACGCAAACCACTGAACTATCTGGGAGCTGTTGCTTAGTTCTTTAACAATAACAACGACCTGTCAAACGTGCAACATACGACAAACTCAGTAAACACAACTCACAATTCGCGTTAAATCCATTTGGACCCAGGGGCGTGAAGGGATTAATGAGCTAATTTTCGCTACCAATACCGAAAGCTAAAATTTTAATCTACCTTTAATGGTAATCGTAATCGGATTTACGAAACATTGGCTTCCTTTCAATATCGATTGATTCGAATGAGGAAATTGAGGCCACTTCCAATAATACTCTCGTTCGTTCCAGTCAGAGCGAAACCGATTACTTGTCGTGAGTAGTGGTGCATTGTGCGTATATTTTTCATGTAAAATTATTGCAAGGGTCAAATCAGCCGGAGGGCTTTCAGCACATTCCCAGCATTTCAGGCAATCGGCCCCACATGTTCGAAAAGTGTTCCCAATCATGCGCCACTGTGTGAAATATAATGTTAGTAGGATATTATCTGCTGCACTATGCGGTAGAAATGATAAAAAAGCCAATTGGTTAAATAGCGGTATGAGAGGTAAAATAACTATGGCATTTTTTGGCAAAACCATTTTGACTGAAAACATGAGTTAATTTACATGATTAACCTTAGTTTATTATTACGTGTTTAAATCGCAAACATTTCTACAACAGCATAGCTATAATAAATTAATTGCTTTTATGCAAATCATTAAGTTCGAATTATATAAGAAAATTATACGATTTCATAAAGACGGAATATTCATCACAATGTTATCGCTATCCTAATAATAATAACAACTATAAACCTAAAACTGTTCATTTAGTAAAAAAATCATTAACTCAATGCAATGCACAAGCCTGTTATAATGTGGTCAAAGCGAAGAGGGATTTAAGTGGTGCATCGGGTACTAATTGACGTGAGCAGCGGAGCTTTTTATGGGATCTTGTTGTTTATGATCTACTCAAACCTTTGAAGCAAAGTCTTTGTACCTTAGTTTCAGTGTGTTCGCTTAAAGTGTTTGGAATTTGAATATTTGCGCTATTATACATGGTATCATCCGTACTAGGTGGACGATGCATCGACGGTGTCAGTGACACCGTCTAATCCAAAGCAACTGTAGCGAGTACTCCCTAGCCCCAACGGAATATTGTAAGCGTTGTCGAAAATTCTCTCGGTTTCCGAAGTATGGAGTCAATGAGTTTTACCATTTGCACTGTGTTGTCTTCGCTACAGGGAAATAAGTTCCAAACGGCGTGGACACCACATAAAGCAACTGTGCAATTACTGAAATATAAAGCTGTCAGAGATGAAAATGGGTCTTCATATTGTGACTCGGTTGACCGGTGACCCGGCCGTAGTGGCGATCGGAACCCGTTAACAAGGCCATCGTATTGATACGATGAAACCATAACCGGTGATCCGGTGACGCCGTTCCATCTCTGATAGATATGTACATCTTTGTAATGGTTATGCGGATATAATACTCGACTTTTAAAATCCAAAACAATAATGGGGCAGAAGATTTAGATATATTAGGTATCGCTCCAACACCTGGGAAACAAAACGGAAAGTGAGCATAAAGGATAACAAGTCGGCAAAGAAATATAAGCAATATGTACTCGAGCGGCACCAAAGACAGCATGACAGTATATAATCCGGTTCATGATGTATATTTTCGGGCATAGGGACGATAAAATTCTTCCACGTATGAGCACCTGCCTGAGCGAGGGTTTATACACCATTTACCAACACTACAGGCTCATTTTTAATCGGTATAAAACGTATGTGATGGCACGTCCTGTCGTGCCAACCAGTCTTCTGCACGGCGAGTTTTTATATAAAAATAAATTTTATCCCCCATCCCCTCTACAAATTTATATTATGAACTTTTGATATAAGTATAAATGAACTGTATCAAAATCCAGGGCCCAGCAAAAGAGAAGCGTTGGGGCACTCATTTACATTACGGTGGGGCACTCATTTACGGCATTTACATTTACGGTGGGCACTCATTTACGGCATTTACATTTACGGTGGGCACTCATTTACGGGGAGCGGTGGGGCACTCATTTACGGCAAAAACATGGACGCCGTAATGCGACACATGTTTCAACGCAAATCTTATGTATCTTTAGTAACCGCGAATTTTATATCTAATTTTATTTTTAACTATTATATAACTGACACTAGGTACTCTCACTGCAAAAGGAAATGAATCTAGTGCCGCTAGTTTGTGTTCAACCATTATACTAAGTCTAAGATTAATTTGGGGGGCTGCCGCCCTAAAATCTCTCGCACTAAGCTTTTCTTTTTCGAGGATATAACGTCACACCCATTAGCTGGATTTGGTCCACAGTGGCAATAGCTTAGCATGAGAAATGCAAAACAAAAATTTGATTTACAATTCTGAGCTCAGTCTAAGGTTAGGCTCAGTGTGAAGAATCAGGCTTTAGCCTTAGGTTTTCAGGAATGAAATGTTATACGATCACTCTATAAGGAAGGTGATATGATACACTAGAAAATTGGCATAATCCGACTATTTCAATGTTCCAAATTCAGTTTCTTGAGCAAACTTTAAATTCCCAGAATAACCGTATTATACATAAATTAATGGCAATGGTAGTGTCATTTTTAGTACCTATCAAAACCATAAGACTATTGAAATACAGCAAAATTAAGCTATTTGGTCTGTTCAATTAAAAATTTTATCACCTACATAAGTCTTGAAAGACATAGTTAATAAAAGTGTAGAATAATGAAACTAGGGGTTAATTGACGTTATAAGTCAACCAATGATTTCGAACAAACATTAGATTTAATTAAAAAATTTGAAAAATTTCACATTATTTGGATTTTTAAGACTCTGGTCCACAGCTGGAAACGGATGCTGCGACAAAACTTAATATAAAGGCAATGTCGTAGCTCTGTATGAGATTCTGACTCTGCTATGTTTCATTTGAAACTTGTGACAAGATTTAATAGAATTATATCTGGCCAAATCAAAATGTGTGTAATTTTGTGGCTGTTTTGTGTAAACTAGAGCAGGAAATCAGAAATCACTGGAGCCGCTTAAACACATGCCAGGTGTAAAATTATATTCTATTACATGAACAAAAACAATTGCGAAAATCCCTGAATTCATGAAAGAGTTATGCTTGCAACATATAAAAAATCTCATTTTGCATCATTGAACAATGCTTTAGGAAATCTGCGCGCTCCGTCTCAATTATGTAACAAAATGCAAGTTTTGCGTAGAAATCCATCGTGCGCTTATACTGGCAGTTTTTTTCAGTGTATTTTCCAATTAGATTATTAGCCAAGAAAGCAAGAGTTCTTTGTTCTTCTATTTTTGAAGGCAACACTAAATTCTCTGCTAAATCAGAAATCCAACTCACATTATCAGGTATAATTTGTTCGGTATTAAAGCTTGAAAATTTGTCAAATTAATTTATGCAGTTTTACTCAGCGGTATAAATGATTTTAATATAACCCAAAATATGGAAGGTAATTTCTAAATTGAATTTTCAAGACTATAGAATTTGCGAAATTTTTATTACAAGATTCCTAACACTTGATTTTAAATGGTCCCTTTCGTGATAAATATACCAAACTTAATAATTTGTCTGCAGGTACACCATATAACTAGGCTCTTGCAAATTCACCGTGTGCACCAATTTGCTATGGAGCCGTTAAAAATTATCTTTGATGCTAGAGATGGCATACTGTGCGACAGTTTATAGGTACCTGGAATAATTCTAGGCAAAATGATTTTCCAAGAGTGTCTATGAAATAAGGCTTATATAAAGCACTAACCAGGAGTTGTAGTTTAAACAGTTTTCGAGCTTACTCTATTGTGATATGTCTCATCGTATAATATAACTTATTGTATAAAAAATCATATGATCACAGTTCTGTTATAATTTATTGTTGGTATATAACAGCCAAACAGCAAACTATTTTACGAATTTTATAAACAAAATATTTCACTTATATTTTGAAGAGAGCTGTTTTAAACTTAGTAGGTATTGTTGTATTCAATGCTCAGGCATAAAATACTAACAATAAAACATATCAGATCGAATTGCAATTACTTGAGTATATATGAATCATCCCTGATGAACACAAAACTATCAAAACACAAGTACCTATCGGTTTCAACGATTTTCACAAAAAAAACTGTTTAAAATTTGCAATGCGTACTTGACCGGTGAACACTAAATAAGTTTCCCAAAAAATTCCGTTCATTTTGATACGGTGTTAAACGATTCGAAAAACTTTAACGTTTGTGCTGTTTTAACAAATTATTGGTTATGTCAGTGTAGTTACAAGTTCCTAATCCTGGGTAATATTGTCGATTAATAAAAAAATAGGTATAGCGCTTGTCTAAATAATCGTGATTGATCACCAAATAAACAGTTTATTATTGATTTAACTTGATGCGCATACAAAAATTTATAAATTAACAACAATTAGATGTAGCGGTAAAAATGACTAACAATGAGATCACATAAAGTGTACAACACCCCAAAAAGCAACAAAACACGATGCTAAAAAGTATGTAATATCAAAGAATGCATATCTGTCAGAATTTGGAATTGTAAACTAAAAGGCGGTTGATTGACAAAACACGATGCTAAAAAGTATGTAATATCGAAGAATGCATATCTGTCAGAATGTGGAATTGTAAACTAAAAGGCGGTTGATTGACAAAACACGATGCTAAAAAGTATGTAATATCGAAGAATGCATATCTGTCAGAATTTGGAATTGTAAACTAAAAGGCGGTTGATTGACAAAACACGATGCTAAAAAGTATGTAATATCGAAGAATGCAGCATATCTGTTAGAATTTGGAATTGTAAACTAAAAGGTGGTTGATTGACAAAACACGATGCTAAAACCCACAGAAAAGAAAAGGGGGACAAAACAAAAAAGTATGTAATATCGAAGAATGCAGCATATCTGTTAGAATTTGGAATTGTAAACTAAAAGGTGGTTGATAGTATCTATAGTCGAAGGCAACAATAAGGCTCCTCATGTTTGTTTAGCAATTGGTGGGACGCTGTGGTGGGCACTACTCATATCCCAAGACCATTTGGTGTGAAATCATTAGGCTAATGTATGTGCCTTATATCATGGACCATCCAAAAATATTGAGCTTTCAGCTAGATAAGACGTTGTACCTACTATTTTTAGGAGTATTTGTATGATACGATAGAAGCAGAATTCGAACCTGCTATCTTTGGTGCTCCGAACGGATGATCTACCAGTAGGCCACGTAGGCAGTTAAACTTGTAATAGCGAAAGCTTAAAATGGACGTATTTCCTCAGATAGATACTTCGCAAAAACACTTGGAACATTAGAAATTGAAACGATCAAGAAAGTTTCAGCGTTTCCCATTTATTTTAGTATTGCGGAGTTTTTAAATGCCTTTGCATTAAGGATCGGATCCGCCGATCACAACTGACATATAATTCTCGCACATAACAGGTATTAATGTAGCAAAATCTTAAGGCTTGTTCACACGCTCAAACTTTTTGCTCAAATTTTGAACAAAATTTGAAAGCACTTTTTTGGCATTTTTGGTAAGTTTCAACGTGTAAACACTGTTTGTTCAAACATTTCAAGAATATTCTTTTATCCAACCATCAGCGTCATGTATAACTTAAAACTTGAACAAAATTTGAGCAAAAAGTTTGAGCGTTTGAAGACGCCTTAAGTTAAAGCAATTGACGGATCATTTCGGATGCAATGTCTGTATATACACCTGCGTGGAAAATAAATACTGGTATATCGATGGCATATACATTTAACCCATGACAAAAATATAAACATACACAAGTTAATACTGTAACATTTTTTAAATCCGCGTAGGTTACTAAACAACACTGGGTCAGAATTTTCATAACTTTACGATAAAATAACGAAATCAAACACAGTTTTGTATGCCGACTTAGAGAACGTTACATAAATTTATTTGATCAATAAGTACACAAGTACAATTAAAAGTAAAAATTAAACAAGCTACCCTGTCGGAAACACATACTATGTGTCAAGAACTTTCGTTTCAAAACGAAAAAGTTTTCTTCTTAAAAGAAGAATGTCACAGCAGTCATGTTGCTATTAACAATAGAATTTATGCGCCTGTACTACATATAGTTACTTAAATATAAACTTTACGACGGTTCAACATAATATATGGTTTTTGAAACATGTCAAATTATTTGACTTCAGCGTTTGCGAATATGCTGTCTATGAAATAGCATTAATGTAATTCAGACTTGGTAAAGTTGATAATATAATTTTCGATGTCATCAATTCTCGGAATTCCTAAATGTTTTCATCTCAATTGTAGTCAACAAATCCGAGACGTTTGCTGCATGCCATTTTTGCCTGGCATGCAGACTCCAGCGGTCGGGTCTGAAAAGGCTTTCATGACTATAAGAGATTCGTGCAGTGCAGTGCAATTAAAGCTGTAATGCACACTCTGACAAAAGGTGAAATCAATGTCACAGCCTGACGGCTGTGACAATAAAGTAAAGCATAAAGTAAAAATTTATGAAACCACAATTCGGCAGAATATGACGAAAATTGTACGCCAAAAGGAAAATACAACATAGTGCCCACATTTATAAAAATATTCAAATCTTTTGATGTGTGCAGTTTTGTCTAAAAATATTCAAATCTTTTGATGTGTGCAGTTTTGTCTAAAAATATTCAAATCTTTTGATGTGTGCAGTTTTGTCTAAAAGGTCAGCAACTACTACTATTACGCGTAGATATTGGCCATGAATTTCAAATACGTTTACAATCAAACGTAGCACTTTGAAAATCTTCACTATCGTTTGACAGTCGTGACATTACTACAACCTTTATCCCTTGGACTGAATGCCTCATTTTCAATTGCATTTTCCCAGGTGCTAAAGATGATTCTTGAAACAATATTCTCAAATTGTCAGCACCTGTGTGATTATGAAAACCATTTGCGAATTTTTTTCTGCATACAATGGTAATATGAAATTCATAGAAAACTATATAATGTTCTTGCGCATACAATGTAATTTGCAAGCATTCGTTTATATCAATGTAATAAAATTCCGAAATATTTTGTCAAAATCCATGTAAATTTGAACTAATGTTTTTCCAATTTCTAGCCCAGTGCGGCTTTGCGAAGAAAGTAAAGTAAAATGTGTTTTGAGCGAAATCAAGCAGCGGATAGATGTAAAAGCTAGCCATAATAAACGTGCACAACAGGTGTCTGTAAGGAGTAGGGCTTATATCCTAAATGTTGCACTCCACGAAGCCTTCCATCACACCAATTTTTCGCGCAGACATAGAAATTATGATACTAAATCAGAAAATTAAATTTTATGGAACAGTTGAGGCGATGGTCAGAATGAAGAAAATTTATGAAGAAAGCTGAAGAATTATTGGTTATTCCGGAGACCTTGCCCCAACCCCGCTGCGCACGCCATCTCCCCCTCCTCGCCCCATCGAGACCACATCTACCCTCTGAATCGACGGGAATTGTAGGACACCTACGACGTACTGAGGGTGTACGAATATTCTGATTCAAAAATGTAAGATGGACAATTCATTTAACACGTGTCTCAAACATTGTCACGATTTCGTTGAATGAAACACATAATCATATTAGCGAAACGAACGATACAGGCATTTGAAGCCAAGAATGCTGTTGGAGGCTTCGTGGAGTGCAACATTTAGGATATAAGCCCTACTCCTTACAGACACCTGTTGTGCACGTTTATTATGGCTAGCTTTTACATCTATCCGCTGCTTGATTTTGCTCAAAACACATTTTACTTTACTTTCTAAAGCCGCACTGGGCTAGAAATTGGAAAAACATTAGTTCAAATTTACATTGATTTTGACAAAATATTTCTGAATTTTATTACATTGATATAAACGAATGCTTGCAAATTACATTGTATGCGCAAGAACATTATATAGTTTTCTATGAATTTCATATTACCATTGTATGCAGAAAAAAATTCGCAAATGGTTTTCAGATAACCACACAGGTGCTAACAATTTGAGAATATTGTTTCTAGATAATTATCTTTAGCACCTGGGAAAATGCAATTGAAAATGAGGCATTCTAGTCCAAGGGATAAAGGTTGTAGTAATGTCACGACTGTCAAACGATAGTGAAGATTTTCAAAGTGCTACGTTTGATTGTAAACGTATTTGAAATTCATGGCCAATATCTACGCGTAATAGTAGTAGTTGCTGACCTTTTAGACAAAACTGCACACATCAAAAGATTTGAATATTTTTAGACAAAACTGCACACATCAAAAGATTTGAAAGTGTTATTTTTTACAACAACTGCACACATCAAAAGATTTGAATATTTTTAGACAAAACTGCACACATCAAAAGATTTGAATATTTTTATAAATGTGGGCACTATGTTGTATTTTCCTTTTGGCGTACAATTTTCGTCATATTCTGCCGAATTGTGGTTTCATAAATTTTTACTTTATGCTTTACTTTATTTAATTTTTACTTTTAATTGTACTTGTGTACTTATTGATCAAATAAATTTATGTAACGTTCTCTAAGTCGGCATACAAAACTGTGTTTGATTTCGTTATTTTATCGTAAAGTTATGAAAATTCTGACCCAGTGTTGTTTAGTAACCCAAGCGGTTTTACTAAATGATTCAAATGTTACAGTATTAACTTGTGTATGTTTATATTTTTGTCATGGGTGAAATGTATATGCCATCGATATACCAGTATTTATTTTCCAAGCAGGTGTATATACAGATATTGCATCCGAAATGATCCGTCAATTGCTTTAACTTAAGGCGTCTTGAAACGCTCAAACTTTTTGCTCAAATTTTGTTCAAGTTTTAAGTTATACATGACGCTGATGGTTGGATAAAAGACTATTCTTGAAATGTTTGAACAAACAGTGTTTACACGTTGAAACTTACCAAAAATGCCAAAAAAATGCTTTCAAATTTTGTTCAAAATTTGAGCAAAAAGTTTGAGCGTGTGAACAAGCCTTAAGATTTTGCTACATTAATACCTGTTATGTGCGAGAATTATATGTCAGTTGTGATCGGCGGATCCCATCCTTAATGCAAAGGCATTTAAAAACTCCACAATAGTAAAATAAATAGGAAACGCTGAAACTTTCTTGATCGTTTCAATTTCTAATGTTCCAAGTGTTTTTGCCAAGTATCTAGCTGAGAAAATACGTCCATTTTAAGCTTTCGCTATTACAGGTTTAACTGCCTACGTGGCCTACTGCTAGAGCATCCGTTCGGAGCACCAAAGATAGCAGGTTCGAATTCTACTTCTATCGTATCATACAAATACTCCTAAAAATAGTAGGTACAACATCTTATCTAGCTGAAAGCTCAATATTTTTGGATGGTCCATGATATAAGGCACATACATTAGCCTAATGATTTCATACCAAATGGTCTTGGGATATGAGTAGTGCCCACCACAGCGTCCCACCAATTGCTAAACAAACATGAGGAGCCTTATTGTTGCCTTCGACTATAGATACTATCAACCACCTTTTAGTTTACAATTCCAAATTCTAACATATATGCTGCATTCTTCGATATTACATACTTTTTAGCATCGTGTTTTGTCAATCAACCGCCTTTTAGTTTACAATTCCAAATTCTAACATATATGCTGCATTCCTCGATATTACATACTTTTTAGCATCGTGTTTTGTCAATCAACCGCCTTTTAGTTTACAATTCCAAATTCTGACAGATATGCATTCTTCGATATTACATACTTTTTAGCATCGTGTTTTGTCAATCAACCGCCTTTTAGTTTACAATTCCAAATTCTAACATATATGCTGCATTCTTCGATATTACATACTTTTTAGCATCGTGTTTTGTCAATCAACCGCCTTTTAGTTTACAATTCCAAATTCTGACAGATATGCATTCTTCGATATTACATAAAATTTAGCATCGTGTTTTGTCAATCAACCGCCTTTTAGTTTACAATTCCAAATTCTGACAGATATGCATTCTTCGATATTACATACTTTTTAGCATCGTGTTTTGTCAATCAACCGCCTTTTAGTTTACAATTCCAAATTCTGACAGATATGCATTCTTCGATATTACATACTTTTTAGCATCGTGTTTTGTCAATCAACCGCCTTTTAGTTTACAATTCCAGCAATACGTAACTGAACCAAAAGCAGCACGT
>JASANE010000704.1:0-40891 GCA_030248225.1 Trileptium ribeirensis
ACCGAGCACTTGTATTATACTAGCTTTTAAGACAGGCCAACTACTTTTGTGTTCAGGCAACAACATATTACTAACAGAACGAGCTGAAGGACCTAAATGAGAAATTAAACGAGACACCATTTCATCTTCGCTGGCTCCGGAATCACGCATAATACGTTCATATGTATTATCCAGCCAATAACGAATGCTTTCCTTTTTAGCATCGTAAGACCTCAAAGGTTCTGAAAGTTTTGAGATTTTTGGCTGCTGCAATGGACTAGACAAAGAAACATTACCTGTTAAAGCTTCAAGTAACTTATTCATTTCCTCTTTGTGGCGCTTCTCTTCTTCTTTGTGACGCTTCTCGTCTGCTTCACGCTGAGCTTGCATCTCCTTGATCAACGCAAGCACATCTGGAGAAACTTTCGTCGCCTCCATCGTAACAGGTTTATTTAGTAGCTTTTCGGGATCATCAACAATTGGAAATAATTGGTATTGAGCACGACGTTTCGAGGATTCCGATTGCCGCGAAACACGATCGGAAGATTGTGATCTTTTATCAGCCAATGTTAAGTTAAATGTTGGTTAAACACTCAGGGATAATTGTCAAAAGAATCGCTGGGAGTTCGACGGTGGGACCTCCATGTAATGTTGTGCAATCGTTGTTGTACTAATAGCTCACAAAAAGTTACAAATAGAACGAGGCCAATAGTTCACACCAATTACTTTATTAACAATAACCATTAACTAAAACCCAATCTGAAATAAACAAAATATAAAATATAACAAAACATATTTTAGTGAACAACTAACAACACCTATTACATGATATTGATTATATACTTTCCCTTTTGGGTTGGTACGTAGCCGCCGGAAGGATCGACTCGCACGTTTATTTGATTACCTTATTCTTTTCTTTAGAATTAGGCTAATTAGTTTCCTTTTGTCAACGTTCCCGCTGCGGGATGGATCAGCTAGGCGCGTGTTATTTCAAGTGCGGTTATGGTTAGTTAACGCTCGTGCTAGCTCAGGATCTATTCGTAATAATATTACGAATAAGGTAAATTATTAGAGCAATAAGTACCTAGATGTGAAGAATACTCGCAACTCAACGTTAATTGCTTTTGCTTTATAAGCCAACACCAGAGTTTTTTCGTATATCCACCACGCAACGTTTTCAGATTTCGCACCAAAATATACCAAGATCTTTCCAGTAGTCCAATAATTCCAGGTGATGCTTTCCAGTAATTAACTCACTGTCTCGTATCATCCACCAATTCAAACGCAAAACCACATAAAACGTTAAATTCAATAAGCATAAAGTCATAACCGAACATATGATTCAAAAGCATAACAATAACTAGCTAGGTAACTGTGAGCCAATAAACCACTGACTTCAAAGAATTAAAATTAAAGCCAATGAACTTATGCGGATAAATTCGTACAAATCCGGAACCTATTGTTGGTTAGCCTTATTAAACAACTAAAGGCAACTATTGTTATGCGAAGCCGGCAAGAGCTTGGAATTTGGCCGTCAATTCGTTCAAGAACTATATAACTCCAGACTAAATAAAGAACAAAAACAAAAGCTAACGCTAGTTCGCTAATAAAAATAATTGATGCTAATTATACAAATTAGCATCAATTGAAAACAGAAAAGAAGGAAACAAGAAAACCCAGGACGAAAAAGGGAGGGTTAAAATGGAATATCTGTTGACCAACCCGGGGATTTACGGAAGTTTCGGTGATTTGGGACGGGTTTGGACCGGGAATCCCCTTGATAGCCTGGCCAACTCTTACACTACTATATCAACTGCAAAATTTGAATCTCAACTAAAAACACTCCTATTTCCCGGAATAGAGGATACAATATATATACTTCAGGAAATATATTTACTATAATTTCGTATTGATTGCAATTAGCAGTAATATGTCTCAAAGTACTCGATCAAAATCCGGAGACGCCATGAATGATAATCCAATTTGCGGCAAAGCGGAGTGTCGAAAAAAATTCGGTTTGATCACAACGACATATTTGTTCAGTGTGATGTGTGCGATGGCATGTTTCACGTCACAACCTGCACGTCACTAGCGTTGGGTGATATACCGATTGCGACTGAAACTGCAAAGGGTATGCATTGGTTTTGTGAGTAGTGTGACAGAGCTGCACAAAATTATATAAGGGTCTTCTAGTGGTTGTCGCGATGTAGATGTTCTATCATCCAGAATTGCTGTACTGGACGGGAAAAACGTTGATCTTGAGGAGAAACAGGCATCCCTTGAGCAGAAGCATTCTCATTTATGCGCGGAGTCTACTATACAACCAGCGGCTAAATTAGAAGTGTCTGATATTGTCGAAAAAACCGTTATGGAAATGCAGAATATTGAACTCAGGAAAAAGAATTTAATTGTGTTCGGAGTTCCTGAGTCTGGTATGAATCAAACTAGTAGTTATAACGACAATCGAAAAAATCGATACCCTCCTCAAGTCTATTAATGCAGAGGTTCGACCACGATCTGTTTTCGATTTCGGCCGCCGTAAGAGTGATGATGGCACAGAGAAAGTGCGACCTATTCGCATCATCTTCAAATCTGTTGAAGACCGAGACAAAGTGTTTTCATTGTCATCCGGGCTTAAAGATCTGCCCCATTTACACGTCCGTATATCTCAAGTCTGACTTGACTCCTTCCCAGGTAATCAAACACGGTACAATTGTGGCTAAAATGCAAGCGCTTAAACAGTCGGGTCGAATGGTTAGAATCCGTGGGAACGTTATTGTTGAAAAAATCAGCGATAAGTGGGTGCCTATCGATGTTACCACTACTAGCACCTCACACAACGACACCATTTCTCAGGGCGTGATTGTGAATCCGCCTAGCAACCAACATTGCATCTACTGCCGCATTTCCAACATCACAACGATGAAAGTGTGTTCACAGTCACAAAAACATTTTCTGGTGGTTCGTCTAGTCTATGTAACACTGTAGACTCTACTGTTTATAGCGTTTCTAGAAACAATGTTTTTTCTTTTCTAACCTGTTCTTTATATAATGCTCGTTCTATTGTTAATAAGCGTGATTTTTTAACTATTGCATCGGCGCCGCAGGCTACAGCTCTGCACCTGATGTAATTGCTGTAACCGAAACGTGGGGACGTGACACTACACCCGACCACGAGCTAACCCCACATAGCTATGCATTGTTCCGCGCGGACCGTTCACATGGGCGTGGAGGTGGTGTTTTACTTTTAGTGAAAGAGTGTCTAAAGCCTACTTCGTTTGAATTTAACACGTTCGGTTATTCTGAAATGGTCGCCTGTACTATACCGTCGTTGGGTAATGAATGACATAATCTTTTGCTGTTGCTACAGGTCTCCTAACAATGACCAATGTTTGAATACATCATTATTTTCCGCCATTGCTAATTTTAGTAATTTACTAAATAAAACATTAGTATTAGTTGGTGATTTTAATTACAAGGAAATCAACTGGGAAGATTATGTATGGCCGCTCAGCTGCGATGAATTTATTGCAGCTTGTTCCGATGCTGGCCTGTTCCAGCATGTTACGGTTCATACTCGTTTGAATAGTGTGCTTGACCTGGTTTTTACTAACCAGCCAAATGTGGTTGGTGACATATCGACATCACCAGGGTTAGGCACAAGCGACCATATGGCCGTTAACTTTTCTGTCATTGCACAACATCACCGAGTGCCAACGCCCAACGTTCGTCGACTAAATCTCGAACGGGCCCGATGGGCCCAGCTTCGCACTTACATCCGAAATAATTTACCCCCTTTATTAAACAATGATTGTGTGACAATATGGAATAATTTCAAAGGCACGATTTGTCATGCTGTTTCTACTTTTATTCCGAAAATAACTGTTACCAAAAATACCAAACCAAAGTGGGCTGACTATACTTATATCAATGCATACAAACGTCAAAAAACTCACCATATGCAGTACAGTCTGTCACGACTCATGGTTCACTGGGAGCAGTATAGAGCCGCACCTGAAATAACAGCAGCCGAGGCAAATCGTGCCATTCGGCGGTATGAATACCTCATAGCTTCAAACATCAACAACGATAATAAATCATTCTGGTTATACGTCCACTCGCGGATAAGGTCGCGGCCCGGGGTGGGACCTCTGAAGCTTGACGACGCTTCAGTTACAGCGTCGGAATTTGATTGCGCTAAACTATTAAATAAATATTTCTCGTCTGTCTTTGTGGACGAAGACACTACCAATCTGTCTGTGTTGTCCAGTCGAACCCTTAATCAACTGAATAACGTGGTATTTACTGTTGATATGATATTTAATAAATTGAAGGTAATTAAAAAATTCGCTGCTCCAGGAATTGGCACCATACAGAACTATATCTTATACGAATGCCGTAATGAAATTTGCATTTATCTAAACTACTTGTTCAATTACTCGATGCAAAGAGGTATCATTGCACTTGAGTGGAAAACGGCAATCGTCACCCTAATTTTTACGAAAGGCTGCAGATTTTCAG
The DNA here is from genome assembly GCA_030248225.1 of Trileptium ribeirensis. Taxonomy (NCBI): domain Eukaryota; kingdom Metazoa; phylum Nematoda; class Enoplea; order Enoplida; family Thoracostomopsidae; genus Trileptium; species Trileptium ribeirensis. Next base: position 4,501 of record JASANE010000704.1, read on the forward strand.
TTGAAAACTACCGCCCTGTTAGTTTGACCGCCGGCGCATCGAAAGTAATGGAATCAATAGTTGCTGACCACGTAATCAACCATTTAACCTCCAATAATCTACTTAATAAATCACAGTTTGGCTTCATGCGCAAACGTTCTACGGTTGCCCAATTAATTGATTATTTACATTCTATAATACAAGTAATTAATGATGGCGATTGTGTAGATGCTATTTACCTTGACTTACGAAAAGCATTTGATAGGGTGCCCCATAGACGGCTCTTGATTAAGCTCAAGTCGCATGGTATCAACGGCCTTCTCTTGCATTGGATCGAAACATTTCTTTGTGGTCGACAACAATCTGTGATTAACGGCCATCGTTCAGACTGGATTTCCGTAAGGAGCTGCGTTCCCCAGGGTACCGTCCTGGGTCCCGTCCTTTTTCTCATATACTTTAATGACGTGGATGAGTGGGTTTCTAGTGCTGTCCGAAAATTCGCAGACGATTCCAAAGTTTTCCGCCGATTACATTCACATAGTTCATTGACCAACATCGACATTATCGACCTACAACGCGATATTGACTCCTTCCGCGCATGGGCCGAAATGTGGTGTATATCGTTTAGTGTACACAAATCTGCATGCCTACATTTCGGCAGAAACAATCCCGAACACACGTATTTACTGGGTAAAGACGTAATACCTAATAAAGCAGCTGAGAAAGATCTTGGCATAATTGTGCCAACAGATCTCAAGTCATCGGTACATTGTTCAGATGTCGTGCGGCGCGCTGAATACATTATGTGGTGCATACGACGATGGTTTAAAACCTTAAATAAGCAAGACTTCTTAATGCTATATCGCTCGCTAATACGGCCCCGCCTGGAGTATGCTTCCAGTGCGTGGTGCCCTCATTACAAACAGGACATAGTATTAATCGAACGAGTTCAACGTCGTTCCACCAAGTTTGTCCCGGGCATATGTAACCTGCAATATGAGCAGCGTTTGCGAATACTCGGCCTCCAAACATTGTCGACTCGTCGATATCGCGCAGACTTAATCTTGCTGTATAGGGCAATCCACGGCAATGTCGACTTACCAATAACAACATACTTTCAATTCGATGTGGATGATAGACTACGAGGGCATGTGTACAAGCTTCGTCCGAAGATTTATCCTCATCTCGACTGCGCTCGTTTTCTTTCGCATACCGGGTAATAAATGGATGGAACAGTCTTCCGGCTTCGGTAGTGGGGGCTCTAACGGTCGCGGTGTTTAAGTCACGTCTCCACGGTTCGGGGTGTCTTCCAGAGCTGTAGCCTGCGTCGTCGTCGCCGTTGTGTTGTTATAGGATCCCGATTTTTCGCAATTTCAATGTTAATTTGCTATTTTCAATACGACGCATCAACCGTGATTTCTTACCGCGGTTTTCTTCTCGGGTGGTAATTGGACGTCCTTCGGTCGACCATTTGCTGTCCGGATCAAAGGTGATTTCAAAGGTGATATGATATCATATTAACAATTGTGATATACCATGTGTTATACTAAATTGTGTCATACCGTGTCATTTTGCTTATGCGCCTTTGTAAAATTTTCTATGAAATTGGTGCATTGTAAATCTAGTATTATTAGTGTTGGAAACCTCGCTGTCATGGAAACCAAGATGCTGCGATGGACCAGCGGCGTCACTCGCTTCGGCCACGTCCGCAACGACGACATCCGCGGTCGCTACGGCATTGCACCAATCGTCGACAAGATGCGGGAGAAGCGACTCGGCTGATACGGACATGTCCTGCGCGCCGACAACTCGCTCGCCAAGATCGGTCTTCATCTCGAGATCACCGGCAAACGCCCGAAACAACGCTGGTGCGACACGCTACACGCTGACATGAAGATAGCCAAAGCCCACCCGAACAATGCCCAGAACCGCTGAAAATGGAAGCAGACGACCCAAATGGCCGACCCTGCATCGAAGCGAGAATAGCGCCGGAACAAGATAATTATTGTGTTCGTTTGTACCTAGCTAAGTAACGACCTATAATTTTTATAAAATTCTTTATTTGTTGGCCAATGACTTCAAAATGCAATGTATTACAAATAAATGTAGTACACTTTTTCGGGGGAGAGGCAATTTGGTCAAGATAACGTGTTTATACACTACATCGAACAGGTGTTCATTTACGTAACCAGCTTTTCATTTTGTAGTTTGAAGCTCATCGGACGTAAAAACCAGGCGGTGAAACGTGAATTACAACGCGCCACAGGTTCCAAACTTCATGACATGCTATCACCGCTATATTCCTGGTCTTCGCTATGTTGGACGCTCTATCACTGGTTTATTATATTTACATAACGTAATATTTCGATATATGTGTAATGAAAGAAATCCCTCCCAGAATAACCATATAGAATTACCTTATGGACTAGACATCTTATGTAGTAGTGACACCAAGTATGGTTGCGTCTCAATTGACTTTTAATTGTGGAAACAGTGCTGGCAGTGACAACGCTATCGGGGAGTGAATTCCAACCTCACCAGTTGAACGAATGAGCTCGGACGTTGATTCGTGCATATCGCACAGCAAGTTTCATACTGTTCGCGCGCAAGTGTCGTGCGATAGATCAAGAAAACAGATTGTCCGGTTCCACAATAATGAAACGGTAGAGAATCTTATAGGCGTCTCTGTGAGAGGATGAATAGATGGTAAGGCTCTAGTCATGGCTCATGGCTCAAGCGTAGACATTTGCCTTGTACAGCTTCGAGATGGCTGATGAGTGTCGAGTATTGACGATACCAGATTATTGAGCCATATCCCAAAATTTGTATTGCCCGACGTCCTTCAAATAGTGTTGACAATTTACTTGCCTAAAAAGCAGCATCCCCTAACTCGCCACCCCTCCCCCACCCCCCGACGATCCTTTCGGAAGCCGAAGACGGCCCTCTCCCTTTTCCTTCGAGGTTTCTACTGCCCCCAGGATCTCGAAATTGAGAACTTATTGTCCTAGCATCGATAAATAGTTTATTTTTGCCAGTATTTATTATGGGCGGAGGTTACCTGTATGATTCCGGTTCCTGAGCACCACTACATGGTTAATATTCTTTAGACGTTTTAGGTTTTACGGCCAGTAATTTTGTTGCAACATGGCCTATAACTCGGTTAGCAGGCACGCCCGAACGGAAGGGTGCTGAGTGTGGGCGATAGCCATTCCGAAGTCGACTCATAGTTTCGAAAAAACGTCGGGTATAAGTAAATTTTTCAACCCATTTATCTCTTTGTGGTATTTAAGCAAACCTAACACCACACCCATTGTCTATTTCGTTTCCTTAGTCAAAATGAAAAATTTCAACCGAAAAAGTAACAGTGCTCATTTCGTAACCGCAAATTGAATCCATATTTTTACATGTACTCAGTTGCTATTGAATAACAAAGTCCAAGTAAAGCACAGGTTTTCCCAAAGCGACAAAAATTTGGCGTTTTGTGTCAGTGCCATGCTTAAAAACCTTTAATTTATAACACACAACCGTAGTTTTGATAGCATTCTAGTAGGCTGAAGGTGTTCGGAATAGATCCATTCGGGTCATATTTATAACTGTTCATTGGTCCATCCTCGGCCGAAGAAAATTTTCATTTTTTTTCTGAATAAAAATGTTTGATTATATTGCAGCTCGACTCATCATATATTTAACCAAATCACTACCATAGTAATCGCTGTACAAGTACGGTAATACACAAATAGACAATATGCCAATTAGCGTCATGTTTGATAAATTTGCTAGTTACCAGTGGTTCAATTTCGAGACCAAAAATTATCGAAAAATGTGTCCCGTATAATCATTCGAACCACATCTGCTGCGAAATCAGCTCGATCCGGTCACTGTGCAACTAGAAAATTTTTTTTATGAAATATAACTAAAGCTACATTCAGTTTTATTGAACAACTAACATGTCAAATAGGGCAACCCAGCATTTCGCTTCCACATATATAAAACCAGGCTAGGATAAAATTTTAGCTCACTTGTGAACATAGCTTTGCTTGTAGGCTTCATGCACCTCAAATGCCTATTACGTTGTCATAAAGGGAAATGAAAATTAACTAAAACCATACAGGCACTTTAGCGTCGCCAAGATACATGGCATAATCAACTCTAACATTCATTTATCAACTCACCCACTTCCCGCCTACATTTCTTCGAGAAACAAAGAGATGTCCAACGATGTGAGTTCGCTTTAATTTTATGACAATCATACAATCAACATTTAGTTTAACGCAATGCCTAAAACTTAAATTACAACGCAGCTTTAAAAGGATAAGCAGAACCATAAAAAAACATCTCGAACACCGTCATATGACATAAGAATAACCATATACCTAAAATTCTCTTTTACAGCTCAAAGCTAAAAATGTGTGAAATTTATAAATTAAAAATATGACAGCGAAACGACTGTCATTCAACATGTGACGGCTCGTGAATGCCAAAATACCGCAGCGGTTACATTTGCTATTACACCAAAGGTTTTAACATTCACCTTATACAACTTTTTGAAAATTTTGGTTACAGACAAAGACTGTTGGTACCACAAAATATTCGAAAGAAATTTTGCCTAAAGATGTGGCTGAGACGAATATTTTCTGGACCAGCTCATTGACCTGAATCCAATTCTCCCAAACTTTTGCGCAGTCTGTTTATAACTGATCAATTTCGGACCTGAAGAAAATGTCCGACTTCGTTAATGCAACAGCGGCTGATAAAAGCTGCATGCGAATACATTTTCAATATCTCAAGCACGAAACTTGATCTTTGATTAATATTCCTAATATTTAGCTATCGCAAATATAATTGCTTCACACAGATTTAGTAGTAGATACAACGATGTCGTAATATTTTCACACATTTTATGTTAATATTGCACACAATATTTAGCGCAAAAAAACAACGTTTATCAATAATATTGTGTAATGAATTTCGTCTTAGATTTTGTATCGAATTTTTTTGTAAAATATTGTATCAAAATTTTGTATTATATATAATAATTTCTGGTTAGAACTTCTATCACAAGGTAGTGTATGAATTTTAAAATTTATACTTCAATTTTGTGTAAGATTTATATTAGGATTTTGTGTAATGAATATTGTGTTAGAATTTATTTTAGAATTTCGCGTGTCAATTTTGTGTAATTTAGAATTTCTACTTCAATTTGGAGTAAAATTTGTACTAAAATGTTGCGTAATAATTTCGCTAAAACTTGTATTGAAATTTTTTGTGAAATAACTTTGTGTTAGAATGTTATTATTAATAAATTTCAGCCGTGCCACGCCCTCGCGGCTCGCTCGAAATGTTGCAATCGTTCCCTGTGGAGTTGGCAAAAATCTATAGAAAACAACAAACTTTCCAAATAAAATGAATCATTTCACAATACTACACAAAATTAGGTATGTATATATATAGCTACTGTAGCCTTGAAACGTAATGGGTACCCGAAATATTTGCACCCGAAATTTATTATTTGAGTCCCGATACCCTCTGGTAAAATGATGTTCCCATAAAAATTTAACAACCATTTACATTGCAAGTGCCGTATCGCTATCATTAAATGGCGCACAATAGGCGAAACAAAATAGCTGCAATTGAAAATAACACACATTACAAAACGCAAACAAGCACTATTATCGCGATAAAGGTTTGCGCAATTACTATGGCGGGGAGTGGGGCTTCCAACCCTCTATGGACACATGTTACACAGATATCATCCGTTCAAATAAACTACTTTGTTTCACATAATATTATACCGTTCCAGCATTGGCACTTGAGTACACCAAAAATTAAGTTCACAAAAATTCACTAAACACTATTTTTACACAAGTTTCACAAAATATTAGCTAAAATATTTCATAATCTTTTACAAAAGAAAAAACCTCAAATTAATGTAAGTCGTGCCCAGAAAACAATCATTTTTCCGACTTTTCAGCGATTCATACATTCTATTAAATTTCTAACAAGTTTGTGGGACAGCAGGTTCTCACAATATTATAGTAAGCGCGAAATGCACTACAACTGGAAATTGCTGTTAAACGTTTTATGTAAGCCTCATTTTCTCGGGCGAATCTAAGAAATGGGTTTTCCTACTCCATACAAACTGATATCACGAATTCAGTATTAAAATAAACTTCAAAAATTTTGGCTATATCGAAAACATCTATAACATTTTTTAACTGATGCGAATTATAATAAGGGTAAAGAATTTCACCAACTTTAACAAAATGTTTGGGACCAAAATGTTGCTCAAATAGTGCTGAATTTTTACTTTAGTAGAATACATGATCGTCTTTCAAAAATATAGTTAGCACTGCTCTCTGATTTTCCGAAAAAAGTTTCGTCTACTTAAAATCACGAAAAATATTGAAAAATTGCATATATACCTTTTAGTCATTACAAGCAAGGTAGTTTTTTTCTAGGCATAACGTAATATACTACTAAGGCTGTGTATCTAGCACCTATGAAGACAAGTAGTAATTTTGCGGTTAGTAAAAAACGTAGTGCCGTGCCATCTAGACACAAGTATTTGCTATTATAAAAATCACAGCAGTTGATTTAACCCATTAACAGCCGAATTATAATATTTTTGTATCGTCCAATGTTTGACAAACTCAAGCTGGCAACAGGAATCGAATCCCGGTCGGACGGATAGAAGCGGCATAAGTAAACCACCGACACTGGGCTATTCATGAGCTGTTGTTCGGTTCATTAACGAACATATCAAAGCAAACAAATAATAACGCACGTATGTACAAACCGACATTATGCGACAAACTCAGTTAATAAGACAGTTCAAAATGTGAGCAGCCCACAATTGTGGACGGACAGTGTGCGTTAAAAGGTTAATAAGAGGTTTTGCCATTAGAGCCATAACACTTTAGATCTTTTCCGGGTAGTATAACGTAATCATTGATATCAATTTTTATGCTGTTCAATGCAATGTATTTTACCCAATGACTACAATAACGACCATAATAATTATTATATAAAAGCAGTATTATAGTGATTTTTGAGCTTTTAATCAAATTTTGTACTACATAATATTATAACAGAGGGCCACCGGACGTCAAAAACTAATTTAAAAAAATACGAACCGCAATATTGTAACAGCGAGAAAAATATCATCGACAGCGTGTTCATTGGAAAAACGTGCATCTTGACTAACTACGAAGAACGTGACAATCTCACAAATCAAGCTGACATTTTTCAGTTCTAAGAAAACATATTTCCGTCCACATTTTTTCTTAAAAAATATTTTCTTATAATTCTTGAAGTTATTTTCATCAATCCCTCTTCGCAACACTTACGAAAACCCAGGCTTCCATATCTGGGCGTCAGCACAAAACTATACATCACATTGCTCCATCGAATCGAAAATTACGCCCCGCAATTGGTCCATGAAACACAATGGCGGTCGATTAAATCTGTTGATATCCAGAAGTTTTGATATCTCCATTACGACCACGACCTTCCCAATTGCCAACACCTCTAGCGCTGCCACGGTCATGCCAAAACTGGCAAGTCAGGCAGGTAACCGCTTGCCTTAGTTTCGATATTCACACACCAGACGATTCAGGCGCTTAATATTGTGACGCTGTGTAGAATTATAGCCGCGCTTCGACGCGAGCTTACGTCGATTACTACCTTCTCTTAGTTTGTCAATATCAACAACCATATTTCCTTCCTGGTAGTGGTTTCACGACCTAGCCACCTCAGCGAGGCGACGCTGGCAACATCGATCATACAGGCTGGGTGTTTTCGATTTACTTACTTCGCGCATTCCCAATGTCTTTTCCTTTCTGCTGTTAACAGCAGACGGCTTAGGAATACATTGTTTGGTACTTTCATTCTGGATACTCATGCTACTGCTGCTCAGAGCAGGTTGGGACAACGCTACGGAATCTCTTTCACGTGAATTAACAACTTGACGTGAATTAACAGCTTGATCCGATACACGCGGAATCTTGAAATCCCACTTTTGAGGCGTGGTTGGTTTCAAAACGAAACACGCGCCGCTGAATCGCGTAGCACCGTCGCCATTTCTTCCCTTTACGGCATACGTTGCTTTATAGCGGAATTTCCGTCTGTTGTGCTTTTTCGTTGGCTCTTGGGCTTTGTTTTATTGCCGTCCTTGGAGACATGCTTTGCAGATTTATTCTTTTTGCCTAATTCACCACCTTCCTTTCTTCCTTTCCGCTTCAATACTTTGCATTTTTTCTTTGCATCCACCGACTTCTTTAACACTTTGAGTTTAGCCAATTTTGACTTTTTCGGCTGTGTATTCACTTATTCGGGCTCCGTCACATTATTATCCTGCACCTCGGAATCGTCGTCAACGTCAATGATTAATTCGTCATTATTGTTGTCTTGATGTTGCTGATTGTCGGTAGTTGTGTCAATTTGCACTATTTCCCGTTCCCGATTATTTCGATACTTATTAACAGCACACTCTTGCGACACGTTACTAATTACTGTAGCCATTTTATGATTAGCTGGATAACAATTACGCTGTTTCAAACGTAATAATAAAAATCCAGATTTAGGGTTATACAAATTACGACACAACTTCTCTCTCGCCCGCAAGTTGCAACTATGTGCGGTATTTTATTGTATGTTCTTCGCGCCTTGCGCCTCATTGGTAAGGTCATTTTCAAATGTCGAAGCTATAGCTTCCGATGCGGGGAGATCCACTGATCGACCAACCTCCTGCAGGAGGGCCTTTGAGGGACCCCATAATTGATGAGATCCCAGACCTAGCTCCTTCGGGGCTAGTTTAAGCCGGCAGACATTCAGCCGTTTTGGCTGCGTTCCTGGGCCCTTTTGGCGTGTTATTATCTCTGCCCCTGTTCCATCAGCTGTCAGACGGACAATTCGAAAAGGACCTTGCCAAAGCCTAGTAAGTTTACGAGTTTTCCAACTTTATCTTGGGGAACATGCAGGTATACGAGATCGCACTACTTTCGAAAATCGATCATGATACAATTTTTCCCTGCTCTGTGCCTCTGACATGGCTTGACCGGCATTGGTCCATGCCCTAGTTAGCTTTTCTATCAGTTCGAAACAGAAATCGTCTGTAGTCTGCGACTGTAATGAGGCTTGTCTCAGTTCAATGTCCAGTGACAATACTGGATCTCTGCCAAAATTAAAAAAAATGGAGTTTGTGCAGTTGATTCATGCACGCTACTGCAGTAGGCTAAAGACACATAAGGCAAGTATACATCCCAATCTGTTTGTGACGACAAAACATACATACTTAACATATTCTCCATGGTTCTATTAAAGCGTTCAAACCTGACCATTTCCGGCCGGATGGTAAGCGGTCGTCTGCAACTTACGTATGCCTAATAAAAAACAAACTGTTCTCAAAAGCTGCGATGTATAGTTTGCCCCATGATCTGTCAACAACTCATGCGGCACAACAAATCTGCAAACTACACGTTCTACCAACAGCTTTGCTACCCTTACAGCTTTCATGTCCGGCATAGCAAATAACTCAACCCATTTGCTAAAAGCAGCGGTGAATACTACTATGTATTTATTTCCTCGAATCGTGCGCGGTAACAGCGCCATATGTCGGATGATATGCGAAACCACGGTTCCGCTCTTGGTATTGGCTGTAGTTCTTGAATATGCTTAACCCTCGGGCCTTTTCTAGTAGCACATGTCTGGCAGTGTTTGCACTACTGGGCCACATCCAGCCGCATGCTTGGCCAGTAATAGCGTGATGCTACCTTGCCGAACGTCTTCCGCACTCCAAGGTGTCCGCCAAAAAGATGATCATGCGCTGAGATCATCACCTGGTCCCCTAGTTGGCTGGGAACATAAAGTCGACTAGGCGAACGCCCGCTGTCATCTGGCAGCTGCACCCACAGCTGTCCATTACTAATATAACACATATCCGCTGTTCGTCTAATAGTGTGGGGGCAAGCGTTCAATGTCCTCATGCTCTAGTGCCTTGATTACTGCACTTGCAATAGGATCTTGCAATTGGATACTCATACTACGTATGTTACTGCGCATAGCAGGATTCTCCCACTGGACTAGAGCTGTCGTCATAACCTTTATCGTTTCACTGCAAAGAGCTTGGAAAAGCTGGTTGCAGGTTTGACATTGCTCACTAAAGCTAAGAAGATTTTCTGATTCAGGGGGGCGTCTTGAGAGCGCGTCCGCATTTGAATTGTGCTTTCCTGGTCGATAGAGTATTTGCATATCGTACTGCTGCAGTAGCAGGCTCCAATGGCACAATCTACCGTGCGGATACTTCACACTTAACACCCATCGAAATGGCTCGTGATCTGTAACAACAAAAAAGTTCCTGCCGTACAAGTAAGGGCGAAAATGTCGTACTGCCCAAACGAATGCCCAAGTTTATTTCTCCACTGCCGCATATCTTTTCTCAGCCTTGCTAAGGACACGATTGGCATACGTTATCGGATGTTCCTTGTTATCGCTACTTATCTGGCTTAATACTGCACCGATGGCTTCGTCACTAGCATCGGTTTGTACTACGAACGGCAGCAAAAATCTGGAAAAGCTAAAACTGGTGGTGCGCTTAACCGAGCTTTTAATAGATCAAAAGCAGATTGACAGCGTGCGTCCCAAACAAATTTCGTTTTGTTCTTTTACAGTGCGTGCAGGGGCGCTGCTATTTTCGCACAACACCAGATGAATTGTCGATAGTACCCAGCCAGCCCCATAAATGACTGAACCTGTTTTGCAGTTGTTGGCGTTGGCAAAGACACTATCTTTTCGACCTTACTGCAGTGTGAAAAAAGACCTTATGATGATATAATATGACCTAAGAATGCTACTGTACTGCGACCAAAATCACACTTCCTTAATTTCAGCTTCAAACCCGCCGAGCGTAGTTGTTCAAAAACCATACGCAGCCGCTTCAAGAGCTCGTCCTGACTGGGAGCGAACACAAGTAGATCATTTAAGTACACCATGCAGACCTACCACTCAAGTCCTGCGAGCACCGCTTCCATTAACCGTTGGAAAGTCGCTGGAGTGTTGGAAAGACCAAATGACATCTTTGTAAACTGAAACAGGCCTTCATACGTCGCAAAAGCTGTTTTGGATTTGCTTTCTTGATCCACGGGTATTTGATGATAGCTGCTTTGGAGATTCAGTGTACAAAAATATTTAGCCTCTCCTAACGACCCTATTATGTCGTCCATCCGTTTCATTGGGTAGTTATCCTTCCTCGTTACAGCATTTAGTTTGCGATAGTCAACGAGAAATCTCAATGATTCATTTTTGTTTCTGACTAAAACTATTGGTGACGACCATTCCCAGCATGACGGCTCAATCACATCACCCTTCAGCATCTCTGACTTAATCTGCTATTATTTGCCTTTGCGAAAAAGCAGTTGGGTATGGTAGCTGCTTAATTGGCTTAGCGTCCGTAGTTTCGATCTTATGTGTCACGAGATGCGTTGTCCCTAGGTCATTGTCTCCTTCTGCGAAAATATCCCCGAAATCCTGTAAAGGTTATCTAAGCTCGGTTCTTTTTTGGTTCATCTAAGCTGGAACTATAAAGATTCAAATCCGCGAATTTATGACTTTGCAAATTGCTTGCTTTTGCAGATCCTTTGGCAATATCGGTGCACCAATGCAGTCTGTCAACATGTTTAATTTGTTGTTCAGACAATGGGGTCACCTTCCCAACAGTGGTATTTTCATATATCGTTACCGGCGCTAACGTCAGATTCAGCAATCTCACTGGAAAAGTTCCTTTCAAAGCAGGCTCCACAATCAGCGAAGCCAAAAACACACAGTTGTTACCAACTGGTTTACAACTGGGCTCAAACAGCTTAGCATTGGAATCGTATGATTCGGCTTTAGCTGCTAACACACATTCAGTGCGTGGTGGAACCGTCACAGTTTTAAGCAGAAATACACTGCTACTATTAAAACCATCCATAGGCGTTTTGCTATTCATTGGCAATCTCTCTCCCTCAACCTCAAACGTGCCGAGTGATTAATTTATTGTGAATTCTCTCAACTTTGCAAGTAAATCACGGCCAAGCAATATGTCGCATGGTAATGTGCTTGTTATGGCCAACGGTCCGGCGAAAATAACATGACCTAGTTTTATAGATAATCGCAAAATACTCTCGCTTTTCATCATATGACCTGACGCGGACCGCACGGCTCGTCTGCAAGTTGCCCTCGACATAGAGTCTTCCTTTGCGCTGGCATCTCTGACCGATTCGTCATTTAATTGTATGCCCATATATTGGAGAACCCGTCGCTGGTGTTCACACGTTCGCATTACAACATTTAACGAAATATGCGTGTTAAACTCTTGCAAGCGATACATGACAAAGGGATGGAATATCACGTCGGATAATATACCGCTAACAGTAGACTGGACATGCATTGGTGGTAAGATCCTAGTGGCTGAAACTTCTTTCAGCTGTCCTGTAGGTTCATACCGATATATCTTATGTTGCAGCTGTATCAGTTGATTTGTCGGGGGCTGGCAATTCAACAACGCGGTACCTGCATCTGCATATACAACATTAGTGACTGGATCCATGTAACCTGTGCTGCTGTTATTTCCCGTATGAAACGTCGACGGAATTCTGTTGGAACAAGACTGGTTCGCAGGAAGAAATCGAAATTGTGACTTCTCTAGTTCGATACAGGGTGAAACAATCACAACGGATCCACCTGATTGAGCATAAATGGTCGTTATGTTCAGTAACACCCGCATCGACAGCACAGGGTTACTTCTTACTTGCGTGCGAAGTATCCGTTCGAAGTTATGCATTGTATTGCACGTTGTTGCTACAGCATGGTTAAACGAAAAGGTTGTTGCTTCTCTTGTGTGTATTTCTAACGCCTGCAAACCCGCTGCTAACTGATCAGCCGATACTAATGTAACCTCTGGATCTGGAACCGATCTTTTATGTCGCTCTGCGTTTTGAACCAAGTTCAAAAATTTCTGATTGATTCGTACGTGTGGTTTCGTGTCTACTCTCAAAATTTTGAAAGCAATGCCTTGGTCGCTTATGTTAACTTGTTCTTTTTCGCAGTTCCATGCGTTCGTATTAATGCGATGGTTCCATCCTGAGAAACAAATTCGGTGTCGCGCAACTGACCATCTAGAGTTTTCCACGGAATAAGCTCGCATTGCTCCGTCTTGTTTGGTTTGCAGCCAGGAATTTGCCATCCTTAAGACTACATTCACCACCCATGTAATCGCAGTGCGAAACATCTACTGCTGTAGATTCCATGGCACTTTGACTGTGCCTTTTATACACTTTGGCCGTCGTCAGGTAACAATTTGTTGCTGTAAAACTTTTCCACTTATGCGTGGTTCACATTAAGTTGCGTGCACCCACTGCACACGGTTACGCAAGAACCGCAGTTCTCGTTACACTAGAGTTGCCGTTACATTGTAACGACGATGTTATCAATCGCTACAAGCTTCGTGCAACAGCTAACATTTTTGAACAAAGCTTGTAGTGACTATAGCGGTTGATGTTATATTGCTTGTAACAACATTGTTTAAAGATGCACGGTGAGTGTAACGACAACAAAAGTTGCCGCACGATGATGTAACGAGGAAAAAATCTTTGCACTGCAGCTGTAATAGAAACACTAGAAGCTGCACACTAGTGTAATAACGACTAAGAACAACGCACGGTATGTTCGTTACGTAAACGGAAATCGCTGAACGTTAATGCAATGAGCAGTTGAATCTTTGCACTGTTGTTAGCTCCTATTGTTTTATAATGTGCTCAAATATGCCCATGGTATTGCGCTGATAGGTAATAAATACGAGCTTACGTATACGAAGTTTACTTGAACTGCTGCCATCAGCGCCATTTATTACATGTCTAGATATTAAATGTTTGTCACGTAATACATATGCAGCAACAACTTAATTCAGTAGACATATAAGCCCGCTAAATGGATGTAGTAAACCTACTAAACTTATTTAGGAAACTCTCCATTTCGTGTTTACTTTGATGGACCACAAATACGGTGTCTTGTATCATGGCATTCATTTATGGTGGTGTAAGGGCCAGGAACGTAACCGCAAATTTCGGTTGAGGGAATAATTCGTGAGCTGATAGTTGCACAACAAAACCGTGCTCCGCAGATGCGAAATTTATTTTTCACGTTTTTATGTCTGAACTTCGGAAAAAGTTGCCCATAAAAAGTTATGCTGGATAATATATACCCAACCCTCTGGCTACATCTATGACAGTAACACCTGACATCCCCCTGCGACTTCGGAACTCCTGCATGTATGCTATTAATTATTAAATGATGAACGATAAATTCATACACGCTCATAAAGCGGAGAGGCGAATTAGCTCGGACTCCCTTCGCGAGGAACACCAATACCCCTGGCAGGTATCCCGACGCGCTCTCCCCCAACACCACCACTGATTCGCACCAACACTTCAAGTTCCCAAGGCACGCGCAAAATTTTGGCACATACTGGAAAATATCGAGGGAGAATAAGCATATATTGGGGGATATTGGCGCAAATCGTCGGAAAGTTGGCTAAAATCTGGAGAAAATTGGAAAAAATTAAATAGAAGTTTGAGTAATACAAAATTTTAACCCACCCTGCCGACAGGGCTGATCTCACCTCCTCGGAAGACCGTAGCCCTTCCCATGCCCACCCCAAAGCACCCGCTACCCCCTGGGATCTAGGCTTAATACATATCTCTATTTATTCATATATAATTATGAAAATTATATATCGCATAGATGGACAGGGCAATACATATATGCATAAATTGGTGACACAATGTCAATATTTGGTTAACGCGCTTAAGAGGTTATAAATCAATTTATTTCATTCTTAAGCGGCAATTAAAAGCCGCGTGGTGTTTAAAACGTTGAAGATGATTTTATTCAATTATAATATTCAAGATAATTCAACTGATTGCCGCCAAGAATACGGAAAAAAATAATAAACTGTTGTTAAGGATATAAATTAAATCCAACCCAGAGAAGAACACAACAAGGATACATATATATTAATGAGTACTATGCTATCGCTGCAAAATTTTACTATAGAATGGTTTCAGAGATCGCTTTCTTGCTTATCACTGAACATTTTACGCAATAGAAACGTGATATTGAAGTTAATGTTTCTCGAGTTTTCATATTTCGTAGCAACACTAGCATTTTCCATAGTTTACAAGTATTTGAGTCACAGAAATGCAAAATTTTGTGATTGCGCACTAAAAATATAGTAACTCAGTATAGTGTGATATCAGAATTTGTTTTCATTTCATCTGAGTATTTTGTCCCCCAAAAGTTGTGTCTGTAGCTTGGCCTATAGTCTTACGTTTTGTCTCACTGGTGTTGTGTTGAGAAGCTACTATAATCATTGGTATGAAATTCATGCAATTTGTAGTTGTATCGTTAATAATAAATATATTTTTAAACATCTGAAGAGACCAATTTATGGTAAACCGCTGAGCACTTAAAATTCTAGTGTAACTATAATTTAACCTTAATCTGTTCCGTACTGAATTATTGTTGTAACCTCTTGAAGTTCTAATTTATAATGCTGACAGAACCTAACTAGTTGGCTCACCGGGGATTCGTATACTTATCAAACGATATGTATATACATCGTAGGGATAATATAGGGATGAAACGGTTACGCCCTGAGGGTTGGATATTCCTAAGTCATATTTAACTAGCACCGCCCCGCTCTCTCGCGCCATGAAAGCGCCTGCAAAATTTAGGGGCAGTTGACAAAATGTAAAAAAAATTGGAGACACTTTTGGCAACATTTGGGATAATTACGAATTTTAACAATCTCAAAAATTTACTCTCGAGAATCATCTTGCCCTAAACCACCTATGGTAATTAGATACCTAAGATATACATTAGAGCATGTGAATAATATCAATGATATATATGTTTATATAGCCTATTATTACGGAATGTTTTAGCACATCCCAAAACAAAATGACCTAACATCAACAGTACAAATATTCAGATAAGCGCTACACCAGCGTTCAGCAATTTCAGTTTACGTAACAAACACGCCGTGCGTTCTCAGTGGTTATTACTATAGCGTGCAGCTTCTACCGTTTCTGTTACAGCTGCAGTGCAAAGATTTTATTCCTCGTTACATCATCGAGCGGCAACTCTTGTTATCGTTACACTCACCGTGCATCATTAAACAATGTTGTTACAAGCATTGTAACATCAACCGCTATAGTCGCTACAAGCTTCGTCTCAAAATCTCAGCTGTTGCACGAAAGTTGTAGCGACGGATCACATCGTCGTGACGATGTAACAACAACTGCAGTGTAACGAGCACTGCGGTTCTTGCGTAACCGTGTGTAGTGGGTGCACGCAACTTAATGTGAACGACGCATTACAGCAGTGAATACCACCACCTGGATATTCCCAATTTAATTCATTGTTCGTTCGCCAAATTTCGCCATCGAAGTTCAGTTTACCCGCATCGGAGTTGTGAAATTGTAACATTTGTTGGCATTCCGAACTATCAACGCACAACGACCCAGATTCAGAGCGCTTCAAATTCTCATCTGCGAAAAAATGTGTGAAGGTTTCTAAATTAGCGGTCGTTTTTTGACACAGCCAAGTCTGACTGGTGTATTGCAAAATATTTCGTTTATACATTTGCAGCTGGGAACCTAACGGCAAAGCGGTGTGCCGTGCGCTGATTAGCTTCCACGGGAGCAACGATGGAAATCGCAAATCAATGAGTTAGGTATTGTGATATCAACTTTTGCAGCAACGATTTTCAACAGCGAACAATAAAATAGCACGCCTATTAAGTACTGACACACATTTCGCACCTGTATACTACGGAACAAATTGACTATTCGTGTATAAAATAAGCTAATTTGGCTTGTTTCCGTCCAATTACTTGCTGGTTCTGTTCTTTGTTGCTTTTGGAGAATAACCGAATCATTTTCGTGTTCCCCATCGAAATAATTAGCGACTAAAATTGTACCTACGAAGGAGGTAAACTTCTTTGTTTGTGGTATCGGATATTCTTGCTCATTCTGATCTATTTCAACCTCTGCGCCTAGCGCAGGCACTCCAACATAGTTTGCAGAGAACTGTACGGCTTGTGGTGCATCTGGAACTGTAGTCTGCGATCTTGGACTGTGGCGATTTGCAGAGCGTGTAGAGTTTTGCTGCGCGCGCTGTGCTCGACATTCCCCCGTGTCATGACCGCAAGTGCCGCGGTATTCACAATAAGGCTGCATGTTTCCTAACCTGCAGTTAATTGCCACATAACCTGTTTTACCACATCTTTGACAAATCGGCTTATTGCTAGGGTTGAATCGCTGCGGGCTGAACATTGTTCTCTGGTTTCGTGCTGTATTTTCATCTAGCGTCATACGCACAACAGGCTCGCGACGTGTGGACTGCTCTAATCGCTCGATCCTGCGTATGGGCTCATCAGCCCACGGAAGCGCGTGTTGCTTTGCGCGAATCCTAGACGTCTCGCCTTACCATGTGCGCTTCGATCCAACTCAGCAATTCTCCAGGTTAACTCAAGTGCCCATCTGGGAGCAATTGAATCGCCCGCGGATCGATCGCTATGTATCAGCGATTTATCTGGAATGCTGGAGGTTTTAATCCTCTCTTCACGCTTTGCGACATCCTCCAGACTTTTCGCTATCTGTGGCTGTGCATTTACGTTGGTTTCTACGCACTCTGCAGCTATAAGAGCTTGTGATATAGTCTTGGGCCCCATTAGTTTAACTTCTTCGCGTAGTTCGGGCCGCAGGCCAGCAATAAACTGATTTCGTAAATTAGTCTCTTTCTCAGTTTCTACAGTCATGTAGCTCAACGCAGACCGCGTTAGTTCTGTTAGGGCCTGCGCATACTGGCTAACAATTTTTAGCGGTTCCTGTTATCGAGCTGTATAGCATTCACCCAAATAACGTTTCCGATGTGAGAAGGGCCGAGCTTAGCGACGAAACATCTCGCTGGTAGTCGGACTTTGTAGCATTATCCAGCGAGTTAAATGCAAACTGCGCGTGACCGATTAGGTGGGCGCCCAGAATATAGGAAATGTTTGGCTCGGGCCAGCAGTTCGCGCGAAATTTCATCTCAAATTCGTTGTTCAGCCAACTGAGAAAATCTTCGTCTCGCTCGCCACTAAACGACTTAATGGCGAGATTCGGTCCACGAGTACCATAACCTGTTTGATCTCCAGGCATAACTGCTAATTCGCGCTTTATAACTGCTGTTAATTTTTTTCTAAAAGTTCCAAATCCTGCCGGTCAAAGTTCGATGTTCCTATTTGCTGTGTAGTTTGGGTTGCTGACAAAATTTCGCCTATCGAAATATGCTGGTCACTCAGAGGTCCAGTGATTTGTTCCAACTGCTGCGAAATGCTGTGTTGAAACGAAGCTAAATTTGTACCAAGTGAATCGACCGTTCTTTGATTTGACCGCTGCTCACGGCCTGATGGCCCGCTAATGCTTGTGCGCCGTCCCGATGGGTTTGAGCCCTTAATACTGTTGGTTTGAGCGGCCGAATGTTTAAAAAAATACTGTTATAATCTACTTTCAAAGTGGGGTACAGTGCTTTGAGTTTGCGCGAATTCACTGCGAAAATAAAATACGCAGGCTTTAAAAGCTTCCGGAATCGAGGTCAAAAGGACTAAGGTTAAAATTGTTTCAGCGTATTTGCGCTTAGTACAAGCAAGGTATGCCTATTTTATGTTTTAACAGATCAAAGTTGCTTATTTTGTAAAATGATGCGCTTGTGCTGATCGAATTCTATTCCAAGCAAAATATGCTTGTTATTCCAAGCAAAAAATACTTGTTTCCACCGTCCTGTACTCAAGAATACGATCGTGACCGCACTCGAAGCCTATTCTTCCAAGCAAAATATCCTTGTTGGTCCAAGCAAGAGTTGCTTGTTTTCGGGATTAAAGCACTTTCATCGTGGTCACCAATATAACATAGGACCACCGGACGTCAAAAACTAATTTCAAAAAAATACTAACCGCAATATTGTAACAGCGAGAAAAATATCATTGACAGCGTGTTCGCTGGAAAAACGGGCATCTCGACTAACTACGAAGAATGTGACTATCTCAAAAATCAAGCTGACATTTTTCAGTTCTAAGAAAACATATTTCCGTCTGCATTTTTTCTTAAAAAATATTTTCTTATAATTTTTGAAGTTATTTTCATCAATCGCTCTTCGCAACATTTACGAAAATCCAGGTTTCGATATCTGGGCGTCAGCACAAAACTATACGTCACAATATTATTATACACAGTATTGTGATAAAGCCATAATATTATGGTAAATTTATCATCGCTGAAAGTCTTCAATGCACAGCAGCCGCTCACGTCGCTGCGAGATCAAAAACCACGTTATAAATAATTCTATAATACGAATGTCTTCTCTAAAAGTCATCGGCAACCGTCGTAAAAAACCAGTATTATAATTATTGTTTTTGTTCCAAATTATGTATCTCTTCATTGCATCGTATTAATGATATATCTATACATAGCCAACCGGTTACCATATAACTGAACGAGCAACATGTATTTGGTAAAAAACACTTGTAGCCAAGGATAAACATCAAACTAACTTGGACTCTACATAGCCAAAACCACGGTATCCTGGGTGCCTCATAACCTGATAGGCACTCATTGTAAAGTAAAAACAAGCAATAATACAGCGAAATTTGAAAAATCGCTATTTCTGGCAAAGGGTCGACCGGGGCCACAGCGGTCCAGGGAGAGGACCCACATATAGTAATGGTTATCAAAGTTGTCGATGTCGATGAGATAATTCTGAACTCATTTTTCAATGCGAACCTTGTGACGCGAGATATGGCGTGCGAAAAACTGGTACCCGTAGGGCCATATTTTGAAAAGAGCACTTAAAATGTTATTGTTGCCATTTTGACCCGAAAGATGGGGTCGAAACTTAATGTTCAACACCGTTTCACTTTTGCTACTGAACAAAAAAATTCGTCGAAATCCGTCCTTCCGAAAATGAGTTATGAATGACAGCCACAGACAAAATGAAATTACACGATTTGTTACTCTCAGATGAAACGAAGTGTGCAGCGAACTTACCAAACATCTGATTTGTGATCAAATTTAGCATCGTGAAGTGCCTGTGGTGACATCCATCGAACTGGAACCATTCGGCGTCCGGCCTGCCGATGATATTCGCCTTGTTGGATTTCACGCGTCATACCGAAATCCCCTATATAGCCAAACAGAGTTTTTGTATGCAGGCGTTAGAACAAAATACGTACACAATGTATGTATGTAATACTCACGACCAGAAATAAGTGCAAAATAATTACAATTTCGATCGATTTCGATTAAATAAAATTTCGATCAATTTCGATTTTCGATCGATTTGGACTAAGAGAAATTTCGATCGGTTTCGATTTAACGCAATTAAATATTATTATTTCAAATTTGTGAAAATTCGATTAATCTCAATTAAACGAAATTTCGATCGATGTTGATTGCACTTATTTTTGGCGGCGAGTGCACTTAGCAACTGTAGGGCCCAAAAGCACACTGAAAATTCCTTCCAACACAACGTCTGACTGAATGTTCATGCCATGCACGGAGCGTAGACTATGTAATGCCGCCTTCCTGTTTCAAATCACCGCGGACTACGAGATATACGGCTGTTATGTTATTCATTAGGAATCTTTAAAATTACGCTTTCTCTGATTGTGATAAAAAATTGCTCAAGGCGTACATTCTTAAAAAAGTAAAATGTATGCTCACGGATAAACACGTACGATACAGCATACACATGCTTCTGTTGCTAAAAATTTTTAAATTACAGTGTAGTACAGCAATGACTATGTTATGATTAAATGCCATGTGACCGATTTCAGCGGGCATGTGAATGGTAATTTCATTCGAGATTCGGCTAGCAGCTGCGCACAAGAATGAATGGAGCGACGATTATTCGCCAATACGACGTTACAGCTCGACTTGGCTTGAAAAAATATAGGAAATAATATTATGAGCCAACCCAAAAATATAGTATGAAAAGTGAAATGATACTATTTTAATAGGAAAGGAGCGTTGGCAAAAACCGACATTCTGTGTGCTACAGCATCTCGCTTCTGCTATCCTCGACTTCAGCCAATCTGAATCTTCATCCTCGACTTCAGCCCAGCTGAAATCTGGATTGCTCTATATGAGCGCCACTCAAGCACATGAGAATGAGAAAACATTATTCTAAAATACACATTGTCGTGTGGGGGTTGAGTTATGCTGAGGCAATTATTTAAAAGATACACAAATTTCACCAAGTCAACTACATAATGTAGCTCTATTATATTATAAAATCTTTTTACATTCACATGCACTTACCGATTATACATGTCCAGTCAGCCGATGGCATGCAATTTCGTACCGCAAGATCACGAAAAACAAAACTTTTGCTCTCAAGATAGGCCATTCCGTCGGCAATTTGAGCAATCATCACAAGAATGTCTTGGTAGTTCAAATTCCATGAAAAGGTGCCGTAATCGAAAAATAAAAAAGGGTATCGGCAATCATCATTTTACTATGAAATAAAACCAAGCAGAGAAAAAATTTGAAAGTGAAGATAAAAATAAGCTTGCTTCCGTCAAGGGTACTAAAATGGGGTGAAAAACCCTCATTTACACCTTTCACCTTGGAGGCGCCATACCCCGTACCCATGGGTCACAGAGAAAAATCAATACCGGCAATGAGTTTCCCATGCCCGAAAACCCCAAAGTGAAATTTTTCAGTCGCCCAGGATGTCAGAACAAATTTTTCAATTTTGGGAAACCATTGGGGCACCATACCTCAAACCCCATAGCTCAACATCCAGAGCCTTAATCGTGAAACAAAAAAAGAATCCACATTTATCATTTTACTATGTAATAAAACCAACCAGAGATAAAAATTCGAAAATTGAGATAAAAATAAGCTTGCTTCTGTGAAGGTTACTAAAATGGGTGAGAACCCCTCATTTTGACCTCTGACCCGAACTGGCGTCATACCTCCGTACCCATGGAGCCATGGGTCAGAGGTCCCACTAAAAGTATTTTTCTGAAAAGTTGTAGATCGCGATGATTGTATTCAGGGTCCTTAAAATATATATAGATCATTCTTGATGTCGAGCACGCAATCCATAACCTAGCAAAAGAAAACAGACTATATTTTGGAAACCATGTTCAATGACCCTAAGCGAATTTAAAACCACTGGAAAAGGCATGAACTATTCGTGGCGGGTTGTAGATAGCCACATTGTCGTATTGACTATACCACCGAAAAATATAATCTATGCCATGCTTGATGGCCTGTACGCGATACATATCCTAACAAATGAAGACAGACAACACAATTCTGGAAATAAAGTTTGACGAAATTTGAAAAAACCAATTTCAAGAAAAAGATCACAGTATCATATTCAGGCTCGCAGCGGCCCTGAGAGAGGTCCCACTAAAAGTATTTTTGTGAAAAGTTGTAGATCGCGATGATTGTATTCAGGGTCCTTAAAATATATATATATAGATCATTCTTGATGTCGAGCACGCAATCCATAA
Organism: Trileptium ribeirensis; assembly: GCA_030248225.1. Classification (NCBI taxonomy): domain Eukaryota; kingdom Metazoa; phylum Nematoda; class Enoplea; order Enoplida; family Thoracostomopsidae; genus Trileptium; species Trileptium ribeirensis. Next base: position 27,077 of record JASANE010000704.1, read on the forward strand.
CCTAGCAGAAGAAAACAGACTATATTTTGGAAACCATGTTCAATGACCCTAAGCGAATTTAAAACCACTGGAAAAGCCATGAACTATTCGTGGCGGGTTGTAGATAACCAAATTGTCGTATTGACTATACCGCCGAAAAATATAATATACACTATGGTTGATGGCCTGCACACGATACATAACCTAACGAATGAAGACAGACAACACAATTCTGGAAATAAAGTTTGACGAAATTTGAAAAAACAAATTTCAAGAAAAAGATCACAGTATCATATTCAGGCTCGCAGCGGCCCTGAGAGAGGTCCCACAAAATTATTGGTCTGAAAAGTTGTTGATTTCGATGAATGTATTCAGTGTACTAAAATATATATCTGGACCATGCTTGATGCCTAGCACGCAATGTATAACCCAGCAACCGAAGACAGACGATAATCTGAATATCGTGTTCATAGACCCAAAACCCATTTAAAACCTATGGAAAAGGCAAGAACTATTCGTGGCGGATTGTAGATAATCACACTGTCGTATTCAGTCTACGGAAAAATATAATATACACCTCGCTTGATGGCCTGCACGTGATAAATGACCTAACAAATGAGGACAGACTACACAATTCTTTAAATCAAATTTGACGAAATTTGAAAAATTGATTTCTAGAGAAGATCACCGTGCCATATTCTGGCTCACAGCGGTCTTGGGATATTTACCACAAAAAGTATTGTTCTGAAAAGTTGTAAATCTCAATGATTGTATTCAGTGTACTGAAACATATATATGGTACATTCGTGATGCCTAGCACGCAATACACAATCCAGAAACCGAAGACGGACTATGTTCCGAGAATCGTGTTCATCGACCATAAAGCCATTTAAAACCTATGAAAAACGCAAGAGATATTCGTGGCGTATTGTAGATAACCAAATCATTGTACGCAGCGTACCGAAAAATATAATCTATGCCATGCTTGATGGCCTGTACGCGGTATGTATCCTAACGAATAAAGACAGTCAACACAATTCTGGAAATCAAGTTTGAAGAAATTTGAAAAATTAATTTCAAGAAAAAGATCACCGTATCATATTCAGCCTCGCAGCGACCCTGAGAGAGATCCCACTAAAAGTATTTTTCTGAAAAGTTGTAGATCGCTATGATTGTATTCAGCGTCCTTAAAATATATATAGATCATTCTTGATGTCGAGCACGCAATACATAACCCAGCATAAGAAAGACTATATTCTAGAAATCGTGTTCATTTATCCTAAGCCAATTTAAAACCGCTGGAAACGGCATGAACTATTCGTGGCGGATTGTAGATAACCAAATTGTCGTATTGAGCATACCAAAAAATATAATATACTATATGGTTGGTGGCCTGCAATTGATACATAACCTAACAAATGAAGACATACAACACAATTCTGGAAATCAGGTTTGACGAAATTTGAAAAATTTATTTCTAGAAAATATCGTACCATATTCAAGCTCGCAGGGTCCTGGGAGAGGTCCCACAAAAAGTATTTTTCTGAAAGGTTGTAGATCTCGATGATTGTTTACTAAAACATATATTTGGACCACGCTTGATGTTTAGCATGCAATGCATAACCGAACAACCGAAGACCGACTATATTCTGGAAATGGTGTTCATCGATCCTAAGCCCATCGAAAACGTCTGAAAAGGCAGTAAACATATGAGGCGGATTGTAGATAACCAAATTTTCGTATTGAGCATACCGAAAAATATAATATACTATATGGTTGGTGGCCTGCACACGACATATAACCTAACTAACGAAGACATACAGCACAATTCTGGAAATCAAGTTTGACGAAATTTGAAAAATTTATTTCTAGAAAATATCGTACCATATTCAGGCTCGCAGCGACCCTGAGAGAGATCCCACTAAAAGTATTTTTATGAAAAGTTGTAGATCGCTATGATTGTATTCAGCGTCCTTAAAATATATATAGATCATTCTTGATATCGAGCACGCAATACATAACCCAGCATAAGAAAGACTATATTCTAGAAATCGTGTTCATTTATCCTAAGCCAATTTAAAACCGCTGGAAACTGCATGAACTATTCGTGGCGGATTGTAGATAACCAAATTGTCGTATTGAGCATACCGAAAAATAAAACATTCACTATGGTTGATGGCCTGCACACGTACATAACCCAACAAATGAAGATAGACAAAACAATTCTGGAAATCAAGTGTGACGCAATTTGAAAAATTTTTTTTCAAGAAAAAGATCACCGTATCATATTCAGCCTCGCAGCGGTCCTGAGAGAGGTCTCGCAAAAAGTATTGTTCTAAAAGGTTGTAGATCGCGATGATTGTATTCAGCGTACTAAAACATAAATGTAGATCATTGTTGATGTCGAGCACGCAATGCATAACCTGGCAAATGAAAACAGGCTATATTTCGGAAACCGTGTTCAATGACCCCAAGCGAATTTAAAACCGTTGGAAAAGGCATGAACTATTCGTTGCGGATTGTAGGTAGCCATATTGTCGTATTGACCATACCACCGAAAAATATAATAAACATTATGGTTGATGGCCTGCACACGATACATAACCTAACGAATGAAGACAGACAACACAATTCTGGAAATCAAGTTTGACGAAATTTGAAAAATTTATTTCTAGAAAAATATCGTACCATATTCAGGTTCGCAGCGGCCCTGAGAAAGGTCCTACAAAAAGTATTGTTCTGATAAGTTGTAGATCGTGATGATTGTATTCAGCGTACTAAAACATATATGTGGACCATGCTTGATGCCTCGCAATCAATGCGTAACCCAACAATCGAAGACTATATTCTGGAAATGGTGTTCATCGACCCTAAGCCAATTAAAAAAGTTCTAGATCTCAATAACTGTATTCAGTGTACTAAAACATATTTGTGGACCATGCTTGATGCCTAGCAATCGATGCGTAACCCAACAATCGAAGACAGACTATATTTTGGAAATCGTGTTCATCCATCGTAAAACCGCTGAAAAATGCATGAACTATTCGTGGTAAATTGCAGATAACCAAATCGTCATATTCAGCGTACCGAAAAATTTATGGCCTCCACGCGATACATAACCTAACAAATGAAGACAGACTACGCAATCCTAGAAATCAAGTTGCTCGATCCTTAAACCCCTGAAACCCTTTTAAACGTTATAACATGCTCTAATCCGACTCTAGATGACACAGCTGTATTTGACATATTTATAAGCCAGAAAACCCAAACTGGGGTGGCACCAAGGCTTTCTGGATGGGCACAAAATCTGTACTGGAGGGGCACCAAAACTTTTTGAAGGGGCACAAATTAGCTTTCGAACTGGGTGAGCATCGACCCAAACTTGGGGGGGGGGGCGGGATGGCACGGCCATGGAGGCTGTGCAACGTTGAAATATTTTCTTCAACTTTGAAAACACAGTTACATTATATATTCTTGTACCAGTATTGTTGGTGTACGTTTATGTAACATTGAATTTTACTAAGCGAATATTATATTCGGTGAGTGGTACGCAAGGTGGTGCTGTACGATTCAGTTAAGTTGGTACCTTGCCCTGTATGTATAGTAACTGCTGGATTGGAAGTCCGTTGCACCCTGATTTAAGTGACCAGGCGAAGTATAAAGATGCTAAACCGAAAGAACTAATTTTACGTACCTTAGAAAGCCAGCGAATGTCCCTAATGTCAGCAAAATTGAATGTGTTTGTTGCGCTGTACAGTGTGTGCAATGAGCGACGAATTGGGCAATCTTGAAACACAACACTCATCATTGGGTAATACAAAGATTGGACGCAACATACTATTGTTCATCTCTACAGAAAATAGATTTCCTCACAATCAAATGTACTCTGGCTAACAATAGGCAGACTCGTATAGCCCTGTTTGCCTAGGTGATTCCAAGCAAACGTTCAAAAACTAAAATCAGTTTCCCTTAATGTATTCACTTAGGTATTAGGTCTGCTTTAATCAGAAATGTACCTGTGGATTCAACTATTTCTGACCAGTAATCGATTAGATGCACAGTTTGATAAAAGTAAAAATGCCACAAACTGATGGCTATGACAATAATTCGGTTCTTTCAATTTCACAAATGTGAGCCTCGCTACACCCGAACATTTATTTGCTGCAGGATATAAATTGTAAATGCCCAAGAGATCTTCAAAAACGGAGATAGGCTGTAAACAGTAGGGACAAGTATTAGAATTAGCATTTATTCAATAATTATTGTATGTGAATATGGCTTTCCCGTTCATCATTTAAAGGTGGGGACACCATCGTAATCTCCCTATAAATGTTCCTTTCATGCTTAATTTGGCCTTATTGTTCATTCACCTCATAGTATATATTACAGGAGAGCCTACTATATATACTGAGAAGGAGCCGATCATGACCAGCTACCTTACAAAAGTACATGCATTCAGTTCCAGACATTTCTGACGGGGCAGGTGCAATTTTGAAACATTTGTCTTACGGAGAGGAGGCGGTTCGTCACTGAAATTTTTTCGACTACTATTTACATATTTCATTTTTCCCCATATTTAACATTTATGTTGTATGTCAAATGTCAAAACTCTGATGGGGCCGCCCTCCGCCCCAGTGCTGGGTCATACCGAAAAATATAACATACAGCATGGTTGATGGCCTGCACGCGACACATATCCTAACAAATGAAGACAGACAACACAATTCTGGAAATCAAGTTTGACGAAATTTGAAAAATTTATTTCTAGAACAAGATCATCGTACCATACTCAGGCTTGTAGCGGCCTTGGGAAAGGTCCCACAAAAAGTAATGTTCTGAAAAGTTGTAGATATCGATGATTGTATTCAGCCTACTAAAAGATATGTATGGACCATTCGTGATGCCTAGTACCCGATACATAACCCCGCAACCGAAGAGAGGCCATATTTTGAAATTTAAATTTTTACACATTTAAAACCCCTGGAAGAGGTATAAACTATTGGTGGCAGATTGTCGTAATCAGTTTACCGAAAACCACAATATAAGCCATGCTGGACGGCCTGCACGCGATACATAACCTAACAAATGAAGACAAACTATACAATTCAGAAATTCAAGTTCGCCAACCGCAAAATCCCTGAAACCCGTTATTAAAATCTAAAATAAAAGTTAGTTATTTAAAGTAACATTTTCAGCCTAAAATTAAAGCCTTACGGCTGTCAGCGTGTCCATTTCGCGATTGCTCAATATAAAATGCAAAACTGAGATTACGAGCTCCTTGGAAGAGCCAACCCCTAGGTCTACATATTGGTAATAAGGTGGATTCATCGTTAAGGAAAACTGGTTAAAGAAAGGATTTAGGAATACCGAAAATTCTGGAAAACAGCTAAAGTGGCGAAACTACACAATATTTGGAAACACTGAAGTACGAAAATGCTAAAATGCGGGGGAAATGCTGAAACACGAAACTGTCAAAAAATCGTAGTATTGGGAAACGGAAAATGTTGAAAACAGGGAAGTTCTTAAAATGGGAAATGTGAACATTGGAAAGCAAGAAAGTTAAGATCCGGAAATTCCTGTTTTCCCAGTTTTCGATGTTCATAAATTTTCATTTTCGCGATTTTTGTTTTGCTAATTTCCCGCTTTCCCGATTTCTCGTATTCCCCTTCTCCCGATTTGCAATTTCCCATTTTCCCAATTTCCCGATTTCCCAATTGCCCGTTTTCCTAATTTCCCGTTCACCTGACTTCTCACATTGTACTGGTTGAGAATATATGAAATTGGGAAAACGGGAAGTCTGGAAAATGGGAAAAACAAAATATACAAAATGTGTGTCTAATATATGGGTCACCCACAACAATGTAATATTATTTCATGCCAATAAAGATGACGTGGGCCAAGATCCCTAAGTGAATAGCTATGGACCTGGTTCTGGTAACTTCTGTATCTATACAGGCAAAATTAACCCTAATAGTATTAATCTAAGTCGTATCCCGCTAAGTTTGGGTAGGCTTTCAGGAGAAATACCAGTAGAAATTTTGTGCGATACTGGATGTACTATATGATTGTCAAAATTTCAGGTAGCATCATGATTAGACGACTTTCAGGCGAGATATAGCATCGGTACGGGAAATAATGTGGCAAAAACGGTGAGCTGTCAAGGCCTAGAGCTTTTGGGTGTTTAGGAAATGGAGTTACAAATTGGATCGAAATGGTATGTGCATTCAGCATTTTTGTATAAAGACACTCCGTACAATGTCATATTAAGTATAGATTTCATGATTAAGTATAACTGTATTGTAAATGTGGATAAGGGGGAATGTCTACTAGATGAACAAGCTATAAAAATGTGGGGATCAGAAAGTACGAGAGGAAAGCACATAGCAAATGTTACCAGGAAATATAAGCCCAGATTTTTATATAAGAGCAAAGCGGAAGAAGTTAATGTTAAGGAATTCCAGAGTCCTTATGAGTTTGAACTTAACATTCCCAATCTATCTTTTTCAGAAAGTGACTTAACCTACGCACAGAAAGAAGTAAATTCTTCCTAAATTCTAGGAGTTATATATTCTCGTTTTCCGATTACGATCTTGGACGACTACAATTTGTCAACCATACGATAAACTGTGGCGATAGTTCGCCTATATATCAATGGCCATATAGAATACTAAAGGTAGCGAAGGAGGATATTAAGACACAGTTAGATAGTATTTAAAATAACGGTATTATCAGACCCTCTGGATCACTTTGGGATTCGCCCCTTGTAATATCGCGCAAGAAGAACAGAAGTAATCGTATCTGTGTTGATTTCAAAAAATTAAATGTCGTAACAAAATCCGATGTCTGTCCAATCCGAAGGATTGAGGACTGTCTACACAAACAAAACGGTGCAAATTACTTTTCCAGCCTAGATTTAACGAGTAGCTATTGGCAAATAGAACTGGAATAAAACGACAAAGAAAAGACGGTGTTTATAATCGACAATGGTTTTCGAATTCAATATAATGCCTTTTGGACTGAAATGTGCACATGGTTCGGTTATGAGGGTAACTAAATTTCTCTTAGCTGGACTGGAAAATAAAGTGTTATCCTACATTGACGACATCCTCATATTTTCGCTTTCGCTTGGACAACGCATACATGTCTGATCCGATGTCTTCGAGCGACTCCAGGAAGGTAGTATGAAATTTAAACCGAAAAAATGCAGTTTTAGGCGCACAAAAGTTAAATTCTTAGGACACGTTGTTTCTGGAAATGGAATCGAACCCGACCCTGACAAAGTTGAATCGGTTAAAGAGTATCCTGTTCCGAAGACGGTAAAACAAGTAAGAGGCTTTTTGGGTCTTGTTTCATATTACCGGAAATTTATCAAAGATTTTGCGTACAGGGCGTCCGCATTAAATCACTTATTAAAAAAGTATAGTATTTTTTGGACTCTAGAATGTCAAACTGCTTTTGAGGAATTAAAAGATCAGCTTACTAAATGCCCCATTATAAGAAGTCCTGATTTTGAAAGGCTATTTATTCTAATAACGGATGCATGCAAAGAAGGCCTTGGGGCAATATTATCTCAGGAGTACGATGGGTTGGAGTACGTGATAGCCTATGCATCAAGAACCCTTGCACTAGCTGAAAAAAATTACGCCATCACTGAGAAAGAGGGCTTAGCAGTAGTTTACACAGTAAAACACGTGCGACACTATTTACTTGGACGCAGTTTAAAACAATAGCAGATCATTCCACTCTAAAGTGGTTAATGAATTTTTCAGAACAAAACGGCCGTCTCTTAGGATGGTCACTGCTCTTATCTAAATTTGATTTTGGAGTACAGCATAGACCTGGAAAATTTCACTCGAATAGTGATGCTCTCTCACGGAGTCCGGTGCTGCCATATAAAATAGAATCCGAAATAGATCAAGAGGATGAAGACGATGAAAAGCTAAGTTTCCCCCTAATTAATAATCATATGAATAACGTAATGACTATTAATGTTTCAGGTTCAGCAATAAGTGACAATCCGGATTGTCTAAATAATAGAAATGGGTGGCCCTCTACGAGAAATTTGAATAATTTACAAAGAGCTGATATCCCGTTACAATTAATTATTGATTATTTGGAAAGTTGCTTCGAAGGTAGTGGAACAGAAAAGAAGAATGATCGAAGGTATGGCAATTGCGTGATTATAAAAAAAGTGCTACAACTTATATGGGAATTTAGAAGGCCAAATCTTAGGCCAGTGTATGCTACCAATTGGTAGTTTCAAAGATTTTACGTTCTGAAATAATGGAGAATTTTCACGATGATCTACTAGGGTGTGGCCATTTAGGTTTTGATCGAACTTTTGAGAAAATTCGGGAGCGGTTTTATTGGAATTTGATGTAGAATTATATTAAAATTTGTGTTATTCTTGTGTATTTTGCGCAACAAAAAAGGGTCCCGCTAAGAAAATCAAAGTACCTTTACATTCTATTCCAGTTTCGACAAAACCTTTTGATATTTTGGCCGTAGATTGTGTAAGACCCTTAAAATTAACGGAAACTGGTAACACATTGTGGTTTTCACAGAAGATTTAACCACAAGGCTGACGCGTTTGCGGTTCCGGATACTACAAGTGAAACTATAGCTAAACTTGTAGCTGAGGAGATTATGTGTCGGTACGGAGCTCCGACGAAAATTTTATCTGATCGAAGGGCTAATTTTATGAGTGATCCAGTTAAATGGATTTCCCATCTTACGGATACAAGGAAGTTGAATACTTTTCTCTATAAGCCGTCAACCGACGGTAAGTGTGAGCAGTTAAATGAAACCTTGATAATTATGCTCTCCCATAATGTTAATACCTCTCATACTGATTAGTATATGTGCTTATATTTTGTCTTGATCGCCTATAGGACAGCTATACACGAATCTACAAAAGAGACCCCATTCTTTTTATTATATGGCAGGGACCCTCGGTTCGGCGTCGAAATCGGCCTGGGATCTTACAATGACTTACAAATTGACTCTCTCGATGGATATAGAGAAACCTTAGTTACAGGATTTGAGATCGCTCGAAAGATGGCGGCAGGCAATATCGAGAAGGCGCAACATAAACAGCAGCAATATTATAATAAGACGGCGACCGAACACAAACTGTGTGTAGGACAAAGAGTATGGTATTACTGCTCTGCAATAAAAAAGGGTAAGACACCTAAACTATGTCACTTATGGCATGGTCCTTATCGTATCATCGAGTTCACTAGTGATGCAAATGTTCGCCTTCGGCCATGTAAAGGCTCCAAACCAGACAAAATTGTGCACCTAATTTTTTGCAAGCCATGTATCAGAGACAGCAGACCCGATGGTAAAGTAGGACATGGAAATGGCACAGACTTGGTTGAGTGTGACCTTTTCAGTTAAAACAAGGTGGATGAAAATAAGGATAATGAATTATTGCCTAGTACTTGTGAAAGTATTGCATAACCACAAGTAATCTATTACCCGCAAGTCTCAAAGTCAGTTACTGCATTGGAACCTATCACTGAAGTTGATGAAGGAGCCATCGAAACTGGAGATGACGGAACCGTCCGAAGTATTGCTACAGAATGGCAAGGACGCTTACGGAAAAAGTAAAGAAAAATTTATTTAGATAAAGGGATCTGCGTGTGGTAAGTATTTAATTTGTTATTATATGTTCATTTTATGTTATCATATTACTCAAGTCCACGGTAACAGTAGCCCGCAAAAGTCTATTATCAAAATTAATAAACATTTTCTGTAATTTTTAAGCGGGAAGGGATTTTAGACAACGCCCAAGATTTTGTTGACCACTATATTGTAATCCCTTTGCAACTTAGTGTTCAGTATCCAGAGCTTTCCCCTTCGTGTTTCAACGCGGACCAACAAAACATCTCAACCCCTATTAGTTTCTTATTAAGACAATTTTGTAACATGTGAGAAGACATGAACAAAGCCTTTATCTCAACTTATAAGAAGGCGAAAAGTAAATTAGAGAATTTAGGTGAAAATGTAAGGCTTTTTACGAAACATAAGTTGACCGCCGAAATAAGAAGGCAATATTAAGCGGGCTGGCATGCCTTGTTGAATCAATATTTGGTGGGTGTAATTTGGGAGCAAGAGCCGAAGCAAGCAAAGTTAGAAAAGCCCTGCATTCCTTAAATGATAGAGTAAGTGGCGTGTCTTCGGAAGTTACAAGAGTAAATGAACGTTTAATCTGGCTGTCTAAAGTAGTAACAAAAGGCTTTCAAAATGAGGATAAACGGGTCAATGTAATTTAGGATTTAGTGATAAAACTAGGAGAGGTGCAGGAACGTTTTATAAACTCCATTAGTACCTTGGGTCTGGCAGTAAATCAATTGGTGCAATTGGGTTACGTGGAGTTAAGTTTTAACGCTGATCTAATACGATGGATATCTACTTACTTTCTATGGAGTGAACAAATTGACGGTATGTATATATAGTCAACGCCATTGGTAAATTCGAAAAAGAGTATATCCCGCCGGATGTTATCCCTCCTATCAGCTTAAAAGCGTCCTTTCAATTCCTGAGCAATAAAATTTCTGAGAGTGGTATTCGTTTTATGTATGACGCCAGCGAAGTCAGTAAATATTACATGATGCCTGTGGTGAAGGCAGTGTATTCTAGCAGAGATGTTTTAGTCGTGGCTTTGAAAATTCCGATTGCTCGGGAGGACATGGAATTTCATCTTTCAAGGCTCACTTAAGGCCAATTGGACATAGAGAAAGGTATATATCCTCAAGTTAGCCCTAAGTACGAATTACTAGGTGATAATAGTATAGGATCTCAGTTTGTGTTACTAAATGGGAACATATCACAAACTGTATCGGACCGAAATTTTTACGATGCCCAACTGTGTTCCTAATTGTACCACAGGCAAGTAAGGTCAGTGAAGTTGAGCTATTTTAGGAAAATTTAGAGGCTTCGAGGGTTTGTGACATTGTTATTACGAAAAATAGAAATCCAATACAAGCGTTTGATTTGACAAGATTTTTTTGGATTTTGTCAGCTGTATCTGTAGATTGACGATTATTTTGTGGAGGAAAAGTCCCAGAAAAAACTGAATCGTTAACCATGGTCGTATAAAAAGTTTCATTTTATAGTTTGCTAATGTAGCTTATAAAAAGCACTTTATTTAGAATATGTTAGGAAAGCTGGGAACGTATGTAAGTTGCATATACTGACTTTTGAATATAGGACAATGAGGACCAAGGGCATTTCATCGCTGTCCATTCTCAAAAACATGGAACAAAAAGAGAAATGACATAATAATTAATGCTGAATATTAGAATTTCTATAAACAATATACCAAGAGGTTTCCGTCTTGGGACCACTAGAGACCTTTTTATTAATTAAAAACAAGCAATTTCTCTTCTATAATGGGGCATTTAATATAAGTTGAGTTCGCTTTGTCTCTAGTTTGCCCCACAGTGAAGCGTGACTGTATGGGACATTGACACAGGCAAGGCTGACTATCAGTTTTGTCCTGAGGTTACAGAGAGCTCTATATAATGTCTACATAGTTAGGCGGAACCATGTGGGACAAATTTACCCGTCTCGCCTGACTGTTCTTAAAAGTTATAACGCGACATATATTGCAATTATTATATTATGTAACATATTTATTAATGTATTTAATGACAATTCAAATTTTGGCAGTCGTGCAACGCGGTAAATTCAAAAATTTGGAAGCTTCCAAGCGCGAGAATTTGAAATTTTGGCAGCTGTCCAACGCGGTAAATTTAAATTTTGGCAGTTCTCTAGAGTGGCAAAGTCAAATTTTCGCAGCAGTCCAACACGGTTAATTTCTATTTTAGTAGCTATCCAGCGGAGGAAATTCAAATTTTGGCAGCTGCTCAGCGCGGGAGTTTCAAATTTTGGTAACTTTTCAACGCGATAAACTTAAATTTTGGCAGTTATCCAGCGCGGCAAATTCAAATTTTGGCAGCAGTCCAATACGGTTAATCCTATTTTAGTAATAACAATGTCACAAACCCTCGAAGCCTCTAAATTTTGCCTAAAAATAGCTCAATTTCACTGACCTTACTTGCCTGTGTACAATTATAGGAACACAGTTGGGCATCGTAAATTTCATCCGAATTTTTGCAGTTTTGTGATATGTTCCCATTTAGTAACACGAATTGAGAGTGTAATCTTGTATCACCTAGTAGATTCGTACTTAGGCTAACTTGAGGATATATACCTTTCTCTATGTCAAATTGGCCTTAAGTGAGCCTTGAAAGATGGAAATCTGCTCCCCGAGCAATCGGAATTTTCAAAGCCACGACTGAGAACATCTCTGCCTAGATACACTGCCTTCACCACAGGCATCATGTAATATTTACTGGGCTTCGCTGGCATTTAATATGAACAAATACCACTCTCAGAAATTTTTATTGCTCAGGAATTGAAAGGACGCTTTTACTGATAGGAATAAGCATCCGGCAATCTACTCTTTTTCGAATTTACCAATGGTAAATATATATACATACCGTCAATTTGTTCACTAGGTAGAAAGTAAGTAGATATCGTGTGGTATTAGATCAGCGTTAAAAATTTAACTCCACGTAACCCAATTGCACCAATTGATTTATTGCCAGACCCAAAGGTAATGGAGTTTATAAACATTCCTGCACCTCTCTATAGTTTTATCACTAAATCCTAAATTACATTGACCCATTTTTGTCCTCATTTTGAAAGCCTTTTGTTACTTTTTTTAGAGCGCCCAGATTAAACGTTCATTTACTCTTGTAACTTCCGAAGAGAGCACGCCACTTACTCTATCATTTCAGGGATGCGGGGTTTTTTTTTTACTTGTTAGTTTTTTTTTTGTCCCGAGATACACCCACCAAATGTGCAGCCCCGCTTAATTTTGCCTTACTTATTTTTGGGGCGGTATGATTTTTGGTTTGGTTTTACGTCCCCCTAATTTACTTTTCGCCTTCTTATAAGTTGAGAATAAGGCTTTGTTCAGTACTCTCCACATGTTACAAAAATTGTCTTTAATAAGAACTAATAGGGTTAGAGATGCTCCGCGTTGAAACACGAAGGGAAAAGTTGAACACTAATTACAAAGGGATAATAATTTCAACTTGGGCGTTGTCTAAATCCCTTCCCGCTTGAGAGAAAATGTTTATTAATTTTGATAATAGACTTTTCGGTTCCTGTTACCGTGGACTTAAGTAATATGATAACATAAAAATGAAATTATAATAACAATAATACTTACCACACGCAGGATATTATGTAAATAAATTTTTCTTACTTTTCCGTAAGCGTCTCCCCATTCTGTAGCAACTCTTCGGACGGCTCCGTCATCTCCAGTTTCGATGGCTCCTTCCATCAACTTCGCGTGAATCCCCAATGCAGTAACTGACTTGAGATTTTGCATAATTACTGTGGTTATGCAATACTTTCCGGTGCTAGGCTAAATTCATTATCCTTATTTTCATCACCGTATTTTAACTGAAAAGGTCACACTGCCTGTGCCATTTCCATTTCCCACATCCCATCGGCTCTGCTCTCTCCGAAATATGGCTTCAAAAAAAGTTAGATGTACTCTTTGCTTAAAAGTTATTTTACATGGCCGAAGGCGATTTGCGTCCTCGCTACGTGGGACTCAAATGATACGATAAGGACCATGCCCTAAGTGACGGGCCGCTTTAAGTTTTGCTTTCTTTAGCTAGTACAGTAATACCATACTCTATACACAATTTACATGTTCAGTAGCCTACTTTATTATAATACCTTGCCCTCTCATAGCAATACATGTTCTGACGTTTTGGTTAGGTTGGTATTGTTCAATAACATTAGTAACTT
>JASANE010000705.1:0-20097 GCA_030248225.1 Trileptium ribeirensis
TAACCAAACAACTGAAGATCGACTATATTCTGGAAATCCGGTTCATTAAAAACGCATGAAACTTTATGAAAGATGCAAGCCGGATTCTAGATAATCAAACTGTTGTATTCAACCTTCAGAAACGCCTACATATGCATGCAGCCACATACATAATTAACTGCACAAAAACGCACGCTAATGCATTTAAACACGTCCGCGTGTGTAGTTAATTCTATCCGTGACTGTTTTGATGCCTTGAACGCAACACATAATCAGAGAACTACAGTTACAACCAGAATTAAGTGCTCAACAATCGATCGAAGTTTCGTTCGATTTACATCGTTTGCGCTTAAACGAAAATCGATCGCTTAAACGAAATTCGATTAATTTAACGAATTTCGATTGCGTCCAAATTAAAATTTTATAAAACATGTTAGCTCGCGTTTAATTTAACGAATTTCGATTGTATTAAAATAAATATTTTAATAAAAAAGTTAGTTTGCGTTTAATTTAACGAATTTCGTTTAAACAAAAATCGACCGATTGCGTTCTCGTTCGATTCCGTCTGCGTTCGATTTTATAAGCACCTAAATCTGATTGTAACTGTAGACTATATTTAAAACGAAATCGAAACTTGAACTTATAAATTTAAAACAAATAGAAAAATAACAATACATTATATGCGTTTAAGCAAAAATCAGAGGAATTTAACAAAATTTTTGTAAAATAATAATTGGCCAAACTGGGAATATACAGGCATTTTCAATAAATTATGAAAATTTAGCAAAAATGGAAGGAGACGAAAATTGTGATGGTGAAAAACGAAAACTTTGGGAATGTCACTTTGGTATTACGATTCGCCAGTGAGGCGTCAGGCCCCCCTCCGTATAAAAATCCATCCTCTTCGCAGGAATCCTAGAATTGTTTGTTTCTCTGGTTCAGAATCACAATAATTACAAATGCGTTGGATGATTGACTCCAATGTAAAATACGAAATATCCATAAGAAAGACTGTAATTTTCAGAATATAAGTAAAAAACTGTGTTTGACATTTGACAATATATACTCCCATTTAACAACAAACATAAGTTCATTACCAAGAATGCAGTTCCTGACTGCATTGCATAGACGTGACTAAACTTATAGACTGGTTCACAAAATTTACATTGCATGGTGATGGTAGGCAAGACTAGAAGTAGTGCTTATGTTGTTGTGCCATGCTCAATTTCGACCAAACTTCTTCTGACGAACACACACTCTTCTGCACGTCTGGTTGAACTTATTCGGACAGTAGACTGTCAGCCACTTGGCCTCGTTTTGTTAACATGAACCGCAGGACCAAAAATCAAATGGGGAAATAATTTCGCTCTGCCAAGCTAAATTTTTGTTTGGCTGGTCTGTGAAAATGGATCATTCTGCATGAGAAATGTGTGCTATATAAACCATAATGGAGCAGTGAAAAGGTTAGAAATATTCCAGTTACGGCATGTCGGTGCCGTTATTTTGCGTTTTATCAGAACTATAAATGGCACATGATTTTCGCCTGAACTGGAATTCCAGTTATTCGTTTCGAAAAACACATATTGACCATACTTAATGCCCTACACGCAACACAAAACCAAACAAATGACAAGTTAACTTCTGGACATGGAGTTCGTCGGCGGTAAAACGCATCAAATACCTGAAAAGGTAAGCCAAGGTTGACTCTACATTACAAACCCATCGTATTACGCATAAGGATTCATAACCTTAAACGCACTCGTTTGAAGGCCAAAATATGCCGATACTTTAAAAATCGAGATTTTTGGCAAACGGTCGAAAATTGACATCTCAGCGCTCAGCGTGGTATCACAGGTTCAGCGAAGAGACTGTTTCTATTTATTTCGTTACTTAACATTCAATTCAAAATCATCAGAAATTTGCCAAAATACTGTGTTCGTGGATACAGCAAAAACTATATAAAGGAAATTATTTTTCCATACTATTCTCTCGCAGTACCGACATTTGAATTCCGAAAACATGAGTGACCTAATCTCCCGGATTCAAGACAAAAGTGAAATAAAGCACAACATTAGCAGGGAGTAAGCGTCATTCCGGTTACAGCGAAAATCGTGTTCCGGTTGCGGTTCCGGCAAAAGGCAAAACCATACCGCAACCGGAATTCTTAAAAAATTAAAAATTTTGTTTGAAATTTTCCGCATTTTTGCTTCATCGCTTCATGTCCAAACGTATGTAATATATATTATACAAAATAATCACGTTCCAATGCAACCGAACAAAATAAGACTAACTCAGCAAATTGCAGTCTGAAACGTAAGTAGGACACATAATTTCAGTAGGAATTTTTCATCTTAACAATGCAGTTATTTGTTAACAAAACAAGGCCAGCTCGATGCTTGTTGCAGCTATTTTACACATTCAGAAGTCTGCGGGGTATGTTAGAATTAAATCTGTCCAACTCTGCAGCAGAGTATAGATTATTTAAAAGTACTTAGCTGTAAGCTTGGCTAACATAAATTGTGTCAAGCCCCCGCCAATGCGCTTATAAACTTTGTAAGTCAATCTACATTGAAGCAAAGTAACATACCGGCAACGCAGCCACAACCTGCGATCTTGGTAATTTATTGAAACTATGAGAGCAATGTCACAATGTGTGTCATTTATAGCATTAAGAAAATCATCATCATCCAGCTAACGAGCACTGGTTGCCCAACGCTAGTCTACACAATGTCTCTGACCACTGATTAGAAAATTATATTATACCTTCCTTTATTGTCTTTTAGAACCATATCGTAAAGAATAACGTGCAACAAACGTATGTGTTGTAAGCGGAGGCAATTGAAGACAGAGAGTTTGTGTTAAGTCTACGCTCCATGCAAGCATGTTTAGTTACAACAGTGAACATTGAGTTTGATGTAATTTGCGCAAGGCTGCATAGTGGAAGGCGTTTTTTTGCCATGGGAGTTCAAAAACCTACACATTGATAGATAAAAACACATTACTAGCTTCCTCAGTCTCTTCAAAGTCCCAGAGAGGCAATAATGCCATCGCAATACCTTAAGTTTAATGTAAAAGTTATTTTTAATACGTTTTAAAGCCACTGTACCGTCATTTATTCCTTCATCTGTTTTATAATATAACTTTCGAAGACCAGGTTCCGGTCCCGGTTTCGGTTTAAATGGACGTTTCCGGTTGCCGTTTCCAGTTATTCCCTGAACATTAGATATCATCAGTTTCAGACCGAAGGGCAAACAATAACAAAACCCACATTCTCTGCAAAATGCATCAGGCTGACCTTTCTCCGAGAACCATGGATCAGCACTAGATGTTTTTGATGAGTCCAGCGGGACCACAGACGACACCGATGGTCCCACGAATATCGTAGCGCTTGCACTCGGCCCCTCAGTCACCGACAGCGATTGTTTAAAAGTAGTTCCAGTATCATTCTCATCTGTTTTATATGTAAATGATGCAAAGTCCGCCCAATGTTCGCCGCTGGCATCAGTTGTGCTGGCGCTGCTGAACTTTTCTTCACCAGGATGGCTAGAACCCGCACTGCCGGAAAACGGATCTAGAAATATCACAAAAAATCAATACCACACCGAGTTATAGACCCAGTCAGAAATTATTGCACGTTTCGAGGAAGAATCGTAAAATTTGGAAAAAGCGTTTCGAACAACATCATTTATTAACAGTAAAAATTTAATATTTGAAGTTACTTTTAGTTTACACGTTTGACACACCATCGAACAATACGAACACGGTACCAACGAAAAATATCATTTTCGAAGCCACAAAATGGGGAAACCACACTGGTAACTCGCAAAGAAAATACTATTTCCGAGTCAGCGCAAAGGTTGTTGCAAACCTCGGCTTCATGAAACAAGGTAACTAAAATTGTCGGATATGCCAGGTCAAAGGCACACATCCTATAAGATGTAGCAAAATAATTTCCAGTTCGTAATGAAACAAAAGCGGCTCACTTACCACAATCGGCGTCCATTGGCGAACCAGATGACGGTTTGCAGTGACTAGGCTGCAATTTGCCCAGATGAGGTGAAGCACCGACGCTGCTCGTTTCATAGGAAGAAGATATATTATCCGACATTGCTCTACAAACACAAAACATGCACATTACAACTTGTTAAATGCAACGTTTCCAGAACCACATTTTTTCCTGCAAATTGTTCAATACTACAATAGAACTAACAAGAAGCGTTGCAACACGTCAGGTGAATAAAAGACTTAGCGCCGATTTCATGAAAATATTTCAGAATTAAACAATATTATCGAGGTAAACCGACTTTGGAATGAAAGTCGAATATGATGATTCTAAGATTGTTAATGATGTGTATGTTGGTCATGTGAAACTTACATGGCTTCCTTGTCAATTATAGTTCGCGAACAATTAATGTACTTTTGGCCGGCCTGGTCTGGTTGGATACCTCCTGCTACCTTACCTGTCCTTATTCGCCGCATTTTGATAGGTACCTGTAATAAATTATGAAATGTTGTAAAAGGATACACCTGTGTATACACGTATACCGCGTCCGTATCTCGCGGTAGCTTACCAGCCCGACCCCCGCTTTGTGCCTGTACCACTTTACTTTGTAAACTGTATCAGCTGTAAGATTTGACATGACTGTAAGTGATAAAGCAAAAAGTGATCTTAGGATAGCTATGATTACAACTGATACTCTGAAGCGCCTGTCCCGCTCGCCCCAGCCATTGATCACTCTCCCTAATCTGTGACTGTTCGCCGTGCACCGAATAGCAAATTTACGTAGTTCCGTTAAATTAATGTTACGCAGTTTTTGCACGATACAATTTCCAAAAAAAAACAATTTCCATTAACAACTGGATTACAATGGTGTTGCACAACTTCGGAACGGCCTATATCAGGAATCGAATCAGGTCGTCTGAAAAAACCATTCTTCCTTCAAATCTGCAAATATTTCAGCTGTCCATAGCGAAATAATAGGTGTTCCAAAAACAACTAATGTCATCATACCCAATAATTACTGTACTTCAGTAAGAAACTGTAGAAACAATTACGTGGTGAGGCGGTGATCAGCTTTGTTGTCACCACGAGACGCCATCTCCGCACTCGGCCCTGTCTTATCACGAGGAATTGTTGCACCAGGCCAGTCGTCGTCCATTGCAGGATCGTCGTCGATGTCATCGCCAAACGAAATTCGCTGACTGCATAGTTGTTCGAAAGCAGCTTCTCCTTCTGGCTAAAATAGTTTCGTTAACAGATGCCGTTGAAAGATCGACTCCGGCTTCGGCGCCGCAGTAATTATAGCTGCTGCCCTGTTTGACACTCAACCACTCAATCGCGGCCTTAAACCATAATTGCTTTCACAAAATTGTTTCTAGCATCGAAATTTTACCTCGCCTTACGGACAGATTAAATATGCGCTTTGCTACAGTGGGCAATTAATAACTAGTGTTGCTTCTCAAAAGTACAAAGCTAAATCTTATTTTGGAAATATTCCATTATCGAAATCGTCATGTCTTTAGAAACAACTAAAACTCCACTGCTACCGTGGTTAATACATGTCCCTATTAGAACAAAACCGATTTAAACCGACAACTCACGTCTGGTATTCTGCCACCAATATTCTTGATATCTGTGGAAATGAGATCGCTTGCCGTTGTTCGCTTACCCAAAAAGCTGAAATAATACAAATCAGACATGCTTTCAGAACTCTGCCTGGGTTAGGAGCCCGCCAAAATGCTCGGCGTGTTAGAAAGCAATTCGTTGTATTCTATTATTAATTTTAACATTTCAAGCAAGCCACTCGCTCTAAGTCGGACTCCCATGATTTTAATCACCGCATACGACTCGACAGTGCTCGGACAAACTATTGCATCAAGATAGAACAAAAATGCGACAGAAAGGCATTATATACTCGTGCTTGTCTTTAGATAACCAAGTCATTGTATTCAGCCTACCGGCAGACCTATATAGAGCATTCTTGCTGCCTGTACGAAATACGTCACCAAAACAACTGAAGACAGACTATATTCAAGAATTTCGGTTCGTTGGCCATTAACGTGTTGAAAACCCATGAAATATGGCTGGACTCTAGATAACCAAATCATTGTATTCAGCAGCATACGAAAAAAATTTTATTGTTTGTTTTTGCAGCTAAGTACCAAACTACTAAATACATATTTCTGGAAACTGGATTCATTGATCTTCCAATGAAAATGTCTGAAAAGACATAAGATACTCGTGCTGGACTTTAGATAGTCAAACCATGGTATTCGGCCCGCCGACATACCTATTAATTCTTGATGACCTGTACACAATAAATAATCAGACAAAAATGAAAACGCATAACATTTTGGAAATCGAATTCGTCGACCGCAAAACCCTTTGAAAACCCATAAAAGGTATAATACAGTCAAGTTGGACTCTAGATAGAAAATCCATCGTATCCAGCGTGCTTGATAACCTAATTGGCACTTAATGTGTGGTACAAACAAGCAGCACGGGGAAATCTTAAAACTCGCATATTTGGAAAACGGTCGATGAACCATATTGGGGCCCACAAAGGCCCAGAGAGTGGTCAAAAAATCAGTTTTGCCATTATTTGCGTTCGACTAAAGGACACATCCTCGTCACTTTTGCTATCGAATAACAAAAATTACTGAAATCCATCCATCCGAAGATGAGTTATGAATGACAGAAACAGGCAAAATGAGTTTTCACAATTTTCAGAATACCGCACTCAGTGGAAATTCCGCTCGCTCCAACTCAATCACGTTTGTTATATCTTCGTCGTTGTGTGAACATCGCGTGGCAACACATTTTGACGGACATGGTCATTTGCGACCTGGCCAAAGACAAAATTTTGTGTACCTTCTGGGCCCGTGCCGCAACTAAACTCACTCCATCGCTGCACATTCATCGGCAAAAAAGTCTTCAGCCGGTGTCAATTTTTCCGGGAACTCCGTCTGAGTAAAGTGTTGAAAGTTGCTAAAAGCCTAAAATATATCATTTGCTTTCAACCAAACCGTATTCATAAAAATATAGAACAAGCTACCTGGCTTCCCCAACAACCAAAATTATACCTGGTGGCATGACCTGAGAGCTCCGCTATGTCGGGACTGGAAGAAACGAAAAATACTCGTGGCGCGATTCCCCCAGTTTACGTGGGGTCCCAAAACTGACCTAGTGAGCCACAAAATACTCAGAAAATATCACAACAGGTTGTACTGTGCTTACATAAGAGGGAAATTTTACTGATTTGTAGCCCCACGGGAAAAAATTTGAGCATTTTTAGCCAAAATATAACAAGAATTCACATATTTTTTATTTCACCAGAGTAAAAATTGGTAAATTTTTTATCGCGCAGAAAAGTACCTAATGCATGAACTAGGGCAAGCTAAAATTTGCCTGAAGGCATGAACTGTGGGATAATTTACCTGAAGGCATGAACTGTGGGATAATTTACCTGAAGGCATGAACTGTGGGATAATTTACCTGAAGGCATGAACTGTGGGATAATTTACCTGAAGGCATGAACTGTGGGATAATTTACCTGAAGGCATGAACTGTGGGAACCTGATAGGAGGGACCTGATATTTACCTGAAGGCATGAACTGTGGGATAATTTACCTGAAGGCATGAACTGTGGGAACCTGATAGGACGGACCTGATATTTACCTGAAGGCATGAACTGTGGGATAATTTACCTGAAGGCATGAACTGTGGGAACCTGATAGGACGGACCTGATATTTACCTGAAGGCATGAACTGTGGGAATAGATCTACCTTAAGGCATGAACTGTGGGAACCTGATAGGACGGACCTGATATTTACCTGAAGGCATGAACTGTGGGATAATTTACATGAAGGCATGAACTGTGGGAACCTGATAGGACGGACCTGATATTTACCTGAAGGCATGAACTGTGGGATAATTTACCTGAAGGCATGAACTGTGCGAACCTGATAGGAGGGACCTGATATTTACCTGAAGGCATGAACTGTGGGATAATTTACCTGAAGGTATGAACTGTGGGAACCTGATAGGACGGACCTGATATTTACCTGAATGCATGAACTGTAGGATAATTTACCTGAAGGCATGAACTGTGGGAACCTGATAGGACGGACCTGATATTTACCTGAAGGCATGAACTGTGGGAACCTGATAGGACGGACCTGATATTTACCTGAAGGCATGAACTGTGGGATAATTTACCTGAAGGCATGAGCTGTGGGAACCTGATAGGACGGACCTGATATTTACCTGAAGGCATGAACTGTGGGATAATTTACCTGAAGGCATGTAAACTTGGGAACCTATAGGACGGACCTGATATTTACCTGAAGGCATGAACTGTGGATAATTTACCTGAAGGCATGAACTGTCGGAACCTGATATTTACCTGAAGGCATGAACTGTGGGATAATTTACCTGAAGGCATGAACTGTGGGAACCTGATACTGCAAGACAAGGACCTGATATTTACCTGAAGGCATGAACTGTGGGATAATTTACCTGAAGGCATGAACTGTAAGGAAACCTGAATTAAGGAGGGACGTGATATTTACTGAAGGCATGAACTGTGGATAATTTACCTCCTGAAGGCATGAGACTGTGGGTATAATTTACCTGAAGGCATGAACAGTGGGAACCTGATAGGACGGACCTGATATTTACCTGAAGGCATGAACTGTGGGATAATTTACCTGAAGGCATGAACTGTGGGAACCTGATAGGAGGGACCTGATATTTACCTGAAGGCATGAACTGTGAGATAATTTACATGAAGGCATGAACTGTGGGAACCTGATAGGACGGACCTGATATTCACCTGAAGGCATGAACTGTGGGATAATTTACCTGAAGGCATGAACTGTGGGAACCTGATAGGACGGACATGATATTTACCAGAAGGCATGAACTGTGGGATAATTTACCTGAAGGCATGAACTGTGGGAACCTGATAGGACGGACCTGATATTTACCTGAAGGCATGAACTGTGGGATAATTTACCTGAAGGCATGAACTGTCGGAACCTGATATTTACCTGAAGGCATGAACTGTGGGATAATTTACCTGAAGGCATGAACTGTGGGAACCTGATAGGACGGACCTGATATTTACCTGAAGGCATGAACTGTGGGATAATTTACCTGAAGGCATGAACTGTGGGAACCTGATAGGAGGGACGTGATATTTACTGAAGGCATGAACTGTGGGATAATTTACCTGAAGGCATGAACTGTGGGATAATTTACCTGAAGGCATGAACAGTGGGAACCTGATAGGACGGACCTGATATTTACCTGAAGGCATGAACTGTGGGATAATTTACCTGAAGGCATGAACTGTGGGAACCTGATAGGAGGGACCTGATATTTACCTGAAGGCATGAACTGTGAGAATTTACATGAAGGCATGAACTGTGGGAACCTGATAGGACGGACCTGATATTCACCTGAAGGCATGAACTGTGGGATAATTTACCTGAAGGCATGAACTGTGGGATAATTTACCTGAAGGCATGAACTGTAGGATAATTTACCTGAAGGCATGAACTGTGGGAACCTGATAGGACAGACCTGATATTTACCTGAATGCATGAACTGTGGGAACCTGATAAGACGGACCTGATATTTACCTGAAGGCATGAACTGTGGGATATATGAGAGGACTAATTTTTCAGTATTTGGAGAAGCAATTATTATACGGTACATGTATATAGATAAAATACATGTCATCATTTCAGTAATTATACCGGTATTTATGTATCTACCCTAAAGTGTGGGTGTTGGATTCGACACCCACACTTGTAAAAAACAAGGTGTCGCCGGTTGAGTCCCCTTGGCAAAATATTTGGCTTCCCCACATAAAAACACCCACACTTGCATAAGTTTTTACAAAATTCCCTTTCTAAAGTTTAAAATTTGGTTCCTAAACCATGGGGCGCTGTAGGATTCAAGCCATGGGGCAGTCCATGCCCCAGGCAAAAGTTTTAGGGAATGGAGAAGCCAGTTTATATTAAGAC
Source organism: Trileptium ribeirensis (assembly GCA_030248225.1). Lineage (NCBI taxonomy): Eukaryota > Metazoa > Nematoda > Enoplea > Enoplida > Thoracostomopsidae > Trileptium > Trileptium ribeirensis. The sequence continues at coordinate 10,013 of JASANE010000705.1, forward strand.
GTGGACGATCGAAGTTATACCACGCTAAAGTTTCGCTTTCTTTATTCATTTTACTTCAAAAAAGTTTCCAAGCATGTTCCATTCCTCAAGGCTAAAAATAAAATGTTCTGAAGGTTCTCATGTCATGTTATTCTTTGCTATTTTCATCACGAAGTACGTGTGAACATTATGATGCCCATTTATCAACTGCATTGCAATCATTTTAGTCCATCTCTAACAAGTCTCCAAAACTACTCCTATTATCCAGAAAAAAGGAGATTCCCTACAATCACTGCTTCTCCGCCCTGTCATACCTTCCTGAAGGGTGGAACAAGCTTTGTTCTGGGCATATTCAATTTGGCTTGCCGAAGTCATTAAAACACGGAGTACACTCTAAAATTAATTTTTTACAGTCCCACGTCTCAGAAACTGCAGCAATACATGAGACATAAGTAAGGAATCGTTGCTGAACAATATCGTTACAATCGCAATTTGCTAACAACTCCGTTTAGACATGTCCATTTTAAATGAACATATCATTGTGGCGAAACACCACTTTGACCATTACCAAACCCTTTCTCGCGACACCTACCTTTATCTATGTTTGATATACATTACATCAACTGGGGGCCCACAGCCAGGCGGCATCTTGGGACCTTCGCGGGGCCAACTCCAATGTGGGCGGGGATATGGTTTTGCACTATCTGCTATAAATTACAAATTTTAAAGTATACAAATATTTTCATGCAACAAAGCAACGTTTTGTTGTTAAGAAGAGTAGTAAGTGTTTGAAAAATTACTTAGCATGCAGAAAGCAGGTCCCAGCGGGAAGGAGTAACCAAAAATTTTCCTCGTATCCCCAACTGTGCTCGTAATTGTCTCCGTGTTTGCTAAAATCATCCGTGCCCCCCGAGGGAGACGGAGGAGACTTAGAAGGGGCCAGACCCTTAGGGAATAACCCTTCACCCTCTAATCTGTAATGAACTTTTGTTTAAAAAACACGCAAACGATGCGCAGGATCCGCCGACGAAAAGAATAACTCTGCTCATAAAAGGTCGGAACAAGGTATTTTACAAGCGAGCTAAAAAAGTTCATTCCAGCACTTATTCCTTATAATAGCAATCGTCAATGTTAAGACAAATCTAAGACTGAATAACCTGCTGGGCGGAATCCATCGGAAACAAGTCGTATTCGTCGTCAACGCTAACACCTACTTCTCGCTCGGCTGATACCTGAAAAGGAAAGAAATTTTGACAATAAAGATGTCAGAAAACCTAAAAAAGCAATCCCTCCCAATCATTCGTCAACCAGATCGTAACAGTAACGATAACCGTTTGTGGTCAATGCCAATTTCCTCCCGTTTATGGATTGACTGACGTTAGTTCACGGAGCGATTACGACGAACGCCAGCAAGATATATCACTTATTTCTGCTAAGCTTATAATATCGATTACGAAATGTCTAACAATGCCCTCATGTTATTGCAAGTGACTCAACGACAATAATATTCTGCAGCCACCGTCTAGGAATTTTTAGCTGCCCTGAGTTCAGCCTTGTCTGCTCTGCAACCACTCTCTGCGAGGCAAAACATGCCTCTTTAACGATGAAAAACCCTAAATTTTTGCCAAAAATCACTAAAACCCGCAGGGCTTCGGTATATAGTCTAATTATTAAACACTGACTGTGAATCAGTCGTATCCGCTTGTTTCAATACCCCGGTTCAGCTAGGCCCCACTTATACGGAAAAGGATATTTCCCGCTCTCCATAAGTTGGGCTCTCCCAAGTATTCTCGAGGCGGCAAGCGCAAGCCAAACAACTAAAGACGGACGGAAATGAAGCTCGTCGTTTCTAATCCAATATAGAACCTTTGAAAGGGGATTAAATATTTGTTCCAGACTATAGATAACCATTGTTTTGGGCTTACCGAAAAAGCTATAAATATAGGCCATTTGCCCTGTCAGAAACCGCGCCGAATTCATTACCTAGACAACTCCATAAACACAGCAAAATAGTCCTAATATGAAACGTAAACGGCGCAGTTCCATCGCGACCGGCTTTTGAAATGACAATCTACCGCCACTTAAGGCTTTACACAATTTGATGACTTGAAAGCAACAAAATTCTCACCGGATACGGCTCGTTCCACTCATTGTATTTGGTCAACTGATCCGATACGAACAAATCCCAGTCGGTTTTGAGATCCAGCGGTAATTCTTGAAACAAATTAGAATTAAATCGAACCGATGACTTCAACTTAGCCAATTTCGTGCGTTAAATTAGAACTAAATCAATTTTTAAATAAAAAATAATTTAAGTCGTAAAGTATGCACCAAAATATAATCCAAAACTTAAATAAACATATTCGAGGTCTATTTGTGCAGATCAACAAAGCATTAAATGCAAATTTTGCAAACTTTGAAACAACGTTCGGAATTTTAATCATACTTCACAGAAAGAAAGCACTCGGAATTGCACTTCAAGTTCGGCTTCCGTCAAAAAGTAAAAACCTAAAAGGAACCGGAAAATAGTCCTGTGAAATAGTAGGAAAAGATATTTCAGTAAGGTCTTTCATCGGCAGGAATTGTTCAGCTTTAGGTTACGCTCGCGGCAGTTGATTACCAGAGCGACTACTATTCCTTTGCTGACCTGAGGGCGCCAGGGCAAAGATTGTTTTTTATATGTTAACTCATTTTAGGATGGACAGATTTTTTAATCGATAGCACAAGTGATCAGGGCGTGCCCTCTAGTTGAACGCAGATAGCTCCCATTCCATCGATGGGCAAAAATAACAAAAACAGGTTTTTAGGGATTCTTTGCCAAAATTGGCCATACGGGTTCCAGTTTGCGGTGCCCACATGCCCACATCCCGCGACAAGGCTTCGCATCGAAAAGTCCAGGTAAAATCAGTTCATCGAGATTCACAACTTTGGTGATCATCACTTTTTATACGACCACTTCCTGGGCTGCTGTGGGCCTCAATATGGTTCACTGATTTTTCAAACTTCAACATATTATACCGTGTTTTTGCCTTACAACGGGTGTCTATTAGATTATCAAGCATGCTGAATACGATGGTTTTTAAAGTCTAACTTTACTATATTACTCCTTTTCATGGGGTCTCAAGGGTTTTACGGTCAACAAACCCGATTTCCTAAATGTAGCGTGTTTTTATTTTTGGGTTATGTATTGCGTGCAGGGCACCAACAATGGTCTGTATAAATTTTCCGGTAGGCTGAATACGATATTTTGGTTATCTAAAGTCCAGCACGAATATTTCAGATGTTGTCACTGGGTTTAGGATCAACGAACCCGATTGCCAGAATATAGCAGTATCTTGATTATGTTTTATGAACAGGGTATGAAAAATGTCTTATTTATAAGTTTTTCGGTACGCTTGATACGATGGTATTAATATCTAGAGACTAGCACGGAAATTTCGTGCGTTTTCAGTTGTTTTGGATGGGTCAACGAGGTTTTAATGTTTTCAGTGGATTCAGCGTTACAAAGGTTTTAGTGTAATATCTGTCAAAGACAAGGCGTGTCACAACGACTACATAAAAGGAGACTTGACGAAACCACGCCCGCTCCGTTTCAACGTCGCTTACGAGATACTAATTAAGGCTATGCGCAAAAGTTGTTTTAAGTACATTTTTGTTCGACACAAGTTTTATTCTTCGTTTAATTGATATATACAGATCTATAACATCAGATTCCGGTTCAGTTCGAAACTTACCGTTCTTTCTGGGTTTCGCCTATTTCCGCGGTGTTTACACTAGTTATGCATTTTGCTACCTGGAGTTTTAAAACAATACAGCTGTCATATATTTGTATAGTAATAGGGGTTCTTGGAGATAGTATGTAATCCATTAATGGAGCGTTCGAGAACTAAGAATTTTTGCTATAAAATAACTTACGATTATTGCGACTAACAATATGCAGGAACTACTGCAAGATGTGCCCTCAAAGGCGAATATTACTAAAAATCATTTAGGCACGCCATGTCAAATCCAAACGGCTTTTCTCTATTTAAATAGACTCGGTCAGGAATAGCCGTTTTTAAACCAACCGATCCCACACGGATTTTACAAAAATATATTTGTGGCACGAGCGGTATTACAGGAAAAGCAGCCATTTGAGCGCTAAATGCAAAGAACTAAAGACATGTCCGGTGAGCCTTAAGCTTAGAAGACGCTACATAATTTAGCTGCTACATTTACGTTTTAGTAAATTTTAATGGCACAAGTTTTTGCAAAGCACTAAGATTAAGTCTAACAACAACATTTAAGTGTGGTTTTTTAACGCAGCATTTATTACAGACATCATAATTACGATTACCGCCTTGTGTATGCAAGAATGTTAAGCGTTCGCAGCTGAATACAAACATCTGGCATCTCCACAGGGGGGCAGGGCCACGGAATTTTCTATCGTCCCCAGGAATTCTGCGGTTGAAGTTGCATCGCACGAGGGGGGCCGCCTAAGCTTAAAACCCCCAGGTAAACTTTTAAGGAGCACATATTGTTGTAGTTCCAGCGTTACTAACGTTAAATTGTAAATGGAACTGAACAAAGCGACCACGCCGCAAATTTTCTCACGACATCCCTCAGTTAAGCAAACTTTGGTCCCACGAAGCATAACGTTTCATCTTACCGTTTATAATATTCTTCAACGTTTCCCGCAACGATGAGTTCTTAAGCGCAGCCTCGACGGCGACTGCCAGCTGCATTATATGACCGCAGTAGACGTCGATGTTTGGCCTAAAACAGATTATTCTGGACGCGCTGCTTCTAGTGCCGCCTCGTCGCAGTCGGCCAATAGTTACTAATACTTGATGCTTCGTAGGAACCGTTGGGTAAATTGCAGCAATCCCTTTTAACATTCCATCAGAAAAAGCCAAAAACCTTTAGACAATGCCCACATCCAATCTTTCAAAAGCGCCCAATAAAGAAGTATTTTTTCATGTCGGTGATTGCAACAATAGTAAATTAACAAAAATGTTTCTGAAGTCAACCTAAGCTGAAATTTGAAACAAGCCAAAAGGCTAGCCGTATTATTAAGCGGTGATGTAATTTTCAGTTTTTCTTTAATTTATTCAAATTCTATGTTTGTAGCTATAAATTCCTAACCACAGAACAAGTGCGCGAGGTTGCCTCAATCTGGAGATGAAATTGCTGCTCGCTTGCAAAAATCACCCAACTAGTCAATTAGGCAACTTTCTGTGGCGACTGTGATCTCTAGATCGTCGGCTAATCGTATTGTGAAGTCCTTGGGACTAAATCCCTTTCATTCCATTCTGGTTCACACTCTAAACCAAAACGATTATGATCAGAACGTTGAATTAGACGACATTGGTTAGCCGTGCCGGACAGCAGTCCAGATCTCGCAGACCTAGATATTTGATCAGAAGAAAGCATTTTCAGGCTTGATGATGTAAACCGGTACAATTATCGCTACTGGGCCTATGAAAATCCCTATATCACGGCTCAGAAACAAATTGTTTCCCCTGGAGTAGTATAAAAATGGGGGTTCTGAGACAAAATCGACAAGTTGGCCGGATGCCAACATGTCAAACTTCCCCACAAAAAGGTGCTTGGCTCTGGTCAATAAGTTGGTTAAGTGCCAAATTGTAGCAAATTCCATCAAGATATACCATGAAAAGTCGAAAATATTGTAAGATATAATTTTTGGAGAATAGACATTTTGGCAGCCGGCCAGCAAAGTAGTGTTAAACACTTTCTCAAGTGTCATAGTTCCATGATATTTATTGCGAACCAGCCTTCGCATTTAATTATTTTGAAGAAAATATATTTTTATTGTTGCGGTGAAATAATATGATGCTTGCGACAGCCTGACTAGCTTAGCACATTTCGTAAATCTTACAGCACTGCTATACCTCATTCATCAAAATGATTTTCGTTAAACGACTTGTAATTTTCAGCCACAATTGTAAATTCTACAACACGATTTGTTGGTACATCACCAAGTGATCTGTTTTAATACAAATTACAAAGCAACAGCTGTGTGGCATACCACGTTATTTTGTTGTCGGCAAAATTTAATTCTATCACATGTAAATGTTGGTACACCGCCAAGTGATCTTTTTAATACAAATTACAAAATAGCAGATGTGGTAAAAACACATTCTTTCGTTGTCAGCAATATTACATGTATCGACTTTTATTATATTTATTTTTTAATTTAAACTGCAAAGTGATGTTCAATGTATGCAGAGCCACATACCAGTTCTTAAAATATTGGTTAAATTGATGATGTTCCAGCATTTCATAAAATTATTTGCATGAATCTCGCATTATGTTTTTTCCACAGTACAAAATTCTAATAAATTTGTTTCTTCATATACACATATTATTTGCACAGCATTAGAAACTTTGGTGAGTAGGTGGCGTAAATAATAAAATTTGTCGAACATACAACAAACTAGTCATAAAAATATTTTCAGCTGCAAAATGGAATATTTGGAACGGTAGCAAGAAGATTAAAGTTTGTATTTAGTTTCAGGGTTTGGCAGTGTACCAGATCTATATGTTATTTAATAAACTTATATAAATTTGCGCTTTTGAAATATTTATTCAGATTCAAGCCTGCTGTCTTTTATTACTCCATGTGCAATATTAAACGTACACACGAAATAAATCACAGCATCGGTTCATAATATATACGAAGAATTAAAATTGTCAATAAGCGCTGTGAGTTTCTGTCCAAGACCTTCGATAGCGTCAGCTTTACTAGCAAAACCTGCTTTCATTGTAGTTAAAGTATAATTGATTTCTGCAGCCACAGGAGCAATGAAGTCGCAAACGATTATCACACTAGAGGGATCACATTTAGTGTTACAGCAAATTTCTAGTTTCGATACTAAGTTTTTTTCTCGGTCCGGGTTTTTACTGTTTTGTACACACACCATCAAACGTCTGTATAGGTCTATAACATCGGATAATCGGTATGTCGTTGTTTTTTGAAATTCAGAATAAACTGTAAAAATCAAACGAACAGCATTCAAGGCAACCTATACGTTAATGTCACTGAACAAAGCATCATTTCGTAAGTAGTCTGACAAAATCATTGAACTTATTCGTAAATTATTAAGTGTATAGTTTATGATTTCAAAAGCACGAATATATGTTGTTGTATCGATGAGTTGCAATCGGCGTAGGGAGCATGATTTTGGAGGAGGATGAGCAATGTATCGAATTCTGTCTGAGGCAATGGTTGAAATTATTTCCTGAATCGATTTTACGTCCTCATGAATGTCTTTTAAACTGCTGCACGTTTTAGCACCCAACGCAGTGAGATGGTCAATAGTTTCAGTGAAATTGTCTATTCGCCGTTTTACGTCGGATTCCGTACGACTATCTTTAACGAGCTTCGATTGTAAATCTGAATGTTTAATATTCTATTTATGTATTTAAATCCGAATAATATTGCACCTACTTTAAATTTGTAACGATGGTTTGTATTGCGTGTAATTGAGAGCTCCAGCAAATAACGGAAACAAAGATCTAGTCTAAATGTATATTGTAAAAACAACAAGCCGCGATGAAAGGTAGTAAAATTAGCAGACGTAGAATGGTAAACATGTATTGGCTTCAGAATAAACATTTTCTTCTGTAATGGAACTAAAATTGCGGAAGAGTGTATGTGTAAAACTATGACCGTTATTCTTTATGGCATGATGCTGGAGCAGTTTATATAGAATGTTAAAAAAGGATCAAACATCAAGATCAGCAATTTGTGTAAAAGAACTATAATTAGTACTATACCTGCTGGTTTCTGTCTAGAATATTTGCGATTAGTTGATTCCGTATGGAATTTTGCAAAAACATCATGCATAATTTTCAGTACGGCATGTGTTTGCGTTGCTGCGTTGGCAAGAATTTTAGAAACCGCATCCATTGCACTTGTAGTCGTAGGTTCGATGATAAGTTCAGATGTAGTTGCGACGTCGCGTGAACTGTTCATGGTTGGTAAATAGTGTCGATTATTCTGGGAAGTTTCGGGATTCATTGGATCTGTGCTTACATCGTTATTGTAATTGTACGTACAGGAATTCGAAACACAATCACTATTATTTCCCTTAGTTTGTTGTGCTTTAAGGCGGCATTTCAGCCTATTAATATATGTTTTTGAGCTTCTCGATGCAAGTTGTTTTGCAGTTGTTGGAATACCTTTGCTGAGAATTTTCGCATCATTACAAAAATAAGTCACCATCCTTTGAGATTGCAGAAGGTAAAATTCGTCAAGTGCGCGTAGATAACGAGATTTTAAACCCTTTTTCGTTAAAATTTCATTATTATCGTATTCGAGGTTTAAAGCTTGTGCAGTTACATGAGATGCAATCGCAAGAAAAATTGTTTTAGTTTGAGTTCGTGGGATAGTTACCCAAAAATTTTCAGGTTCAATAAATATAAGCTCTACCAGAAGTTCCAAATCCGCAAGTAAATGTCTATGAATCTCTGAACCGCTATTCTCTAGACGTGGCTTAAATTTTTCAATAAATTTTTCTGCCAATTGTCCTTGATAGCCCATAACCACATAAATTATCTTCGAAAAGTAACATATATCGCTAATGTACGAAGTTTGTTTTGTTTTAGCCATTATTTAAAACCTTAAATTTGCTGTCAATTATATAGTATATAATACAACTATTGTTTTAATTAAGCTGAAACAATGGAAACAAATACATCTAGGTAAATAAAGTTCTTTATGTTATGTTTCGTATGTTTATGTTTCGTTTATGTTTCGTAATTAGTCTGGATTTCATCTATCGCCTAATAAGATTTGTGCAACTACACTTTATTGTATAGAAGTGTAGGCTTGTATAATTAAGGTTCTATAATTTACGGGCTACATTTCTGTAACTTTACCAAAACTTGACAAATCGACTGTTTTATATTAATTTCAAAGAAAACATGCTGTGTTACAAAATGTAGAAAACTAGATTAAATGGTGAAACTTTGCGAACATAAATCGTTAAACAACACAATCTATTTGTGAAGGGAAAGCAGGCACAGACATCTTACAGAAATGAGTTTGCGATATTGGCGAGGTGTCAAAACAGCCCATGGAAACCATTAAATATACATGTTATTAAAGTTACGTTTCTACAAAATGCGATTAAAACTTATACAATAAAATAAAAAGACATAGTAAATTTTTGTAGATTAGCAAGAATTTGCGAAAGCTGTAGGATAAGCACGCGAATATTTTTGAGTTTACAGTAAAGTCGCACGAATAATATGTGCTTTTATAAAATATTAATGAGGCTTGTATCATTGTGAAATAATTGTTGTATGTCAAAAACATGAGGATTTAAATTAATAGAAAACGTATTGATGTGGCAAGAACATTTTTTAAAGATTTTGTTCGAATCTTTCTGACATAAAAAATGTCTGGAGTTATGAGGCAAATTATTTTTTTAGTTTGGGAAACTAATGCAGAACAAAAGTTTCATGCTGTCTGATGTCTAGTGAATTGTCTATGAGACATGTGCTCGCGTGAGAACAAGACAAAATGTATCATGAATTGAAAATTACAATAAAAATTAATAATGAGGAACAGTTGTAGGGTCTTAATGTGTTTTAGAGCACTCCACTACGGAGCATTGCAAGGGCAAGTATCTACTGTTTCGCAGCAACAACAGTTAAAAACAAGCGCAAAGGATCAAACTAAACAACAAGTAACACCTCGAGATGAAACTATCTATCAGGTGAACACGGATAATGGTAGTCAGCAGTATAATGCAACGTATGTAACAACAACTGAAAGATCACGTGAAACGGGCGATAGTGTATTGGAAGCAAAAAGAAAAAGAATTAACGAAGTTACTGCTGCTGCATCCGCCAAAATGTACACGTTTACAAAATATGAAGATAAAGACACCACGAACAATAATGTTACTAATCCACAAGTCTTTGCGAAAGTACATTTCACAAAAACAATTGATTTGTATGTAGCTGGCGGAGGAGAGCAGACAGAAGTGTCGGTCACAGTCGAACCTGTGATTCCATGGGCTCAACTTGAAAATTTCGATATAAAAGCTGAAGCAAATGCCAACGTGATTAATTTACGTAAAACGAAAGATTCTGAA